>JACVEI010000216.1:420131-442126 GCA_018115615.1 Pestalotiopsis sp. DP-2020a | reverse complement strand
CCCCCCCCCCCCCCCCCCCCCAATCTTCACTAAGTGGCATTGAAGCCAACACAACACACACAAACGCAAAGCAAGCTTCACTTGCGAAGTCACATTTTCACTTCTTATATTCTATTTCGAACTATACTTCTTTCACACACACATACAACAAACACACAAGATGACTTCCCGCATGGAGTTTACAGACCGGGGCAAGAAGGCCCTGGAGGACGCCATGGCATTGGCCGAGCAATATGCTCACTCGCAGCTCATGCCCGTCCATCTCGCAGTCTCCTTGCTCACCCCTCCGCCAGATCTGTCCAAGGACCAACAAAATGCTCCACCCGGCGGATCAGCAAGCAGTCTATTCCGACAGGTCATCGAGAGAGCACATGGTGATCCCCAGCTCTTCGAGCGGGCTCTCCAGAAGCGCATGGTGCGGCTGCCCAGCCAAGACCCGCCGCCTGAGAATGTCTCCATGTCACCCTCTTTCAGCACCGTCCTCAGGAAGGCCGGCGAACTGCAAAAGACACAAAAAGATTCCTATGTGGCAGTCGACCATCTCATCACCGCCCTGTCGGAGGACCCCGGCCTGGCCGAGGCACTCAAGGAGGCCAACATCCCCAAGCCCAAGCTCGTTCAGGAAGCCGTCCAGACCATCCGCGGAACGAAGCGCGTGGACTCCAAGACGGCAGACACAGAGGAGGAACACGAGAACCTGTCCAAGTTCACCATCGACATGACCGCCATGGCAAGAGAAGGCAAGGTGGATCCCGTCATCGGCCGAGAAGAGGAGATCAGACGAGTCGTCCGGATCTTGTCCAGGCGAACCAAGAACAACCCCGTCCTGATCGGTGAGCCCGGTGTCGGTAAGACTACCGTCGTCGAGGGCTTGGCACAGCGAATCGTCAATGCTGATGTCCCCGACAACCTCGCCGCCTGCAAGCTCTTGTCTCTTGATGTCGGTGCCCTGGTCGCAGGCAGCAAGTACCGTGGCGAATTTGAGGAGAGAATGAAGGGAGTCTTGAAGGAGATCACCGAGTCTAAAGAGATGATTGTCCTGTTCGTTGACGAGATTCACTTGCTCATGGGCGCTGGTTCGTCCGGCGAGGGAGGCATGGATGCAGCCAACCTGCTCAAGCCCATGCTTGCTCGTGGTCAGTTACACTGCATTGGTGCAACCACCCTTGCCGAGTATCGAAAATACATTGAGAAGGATGCCGCCTTTGAACGACGATTCCAGCAAGTCCTTGTCAAGGAACCCAGCATCCCCGAGACCGTCTCCATTCTCCGAGGACTCAAGGAAAAGTACGAAGTACACCACGGTGTCACCATTGCCGACAGCGCCATTGTCGCTTCGGCCAACCTCGCAGCCCGCTACCTCACCTCCAGACGACTCCCCGACTCTGCAGTCGACTTGGTCGATGAGGCTGCTGCTGCAGTCCGAGTCGCTAGAGAGTCTCAACCCGAGATTATTGATTCGCTTGAGCGTAAGCTGCGACAACTCAAGATTGAGATTCATGCCTTGAGCCGAGAGAAGGATGATGCTTCCAAGGCTCGTCTTCAGCAAGCCAAGCAGGATGCTGAGAATGTAGAGGAGGAGCTCCGACCTCTCAGGGAAAAGTATGAGAGTGAGCGACGACGAGGCAAGGACATCCAAGAAGCCAAGGTCAAGCTGGATCAGCTCAAGGTCAAGGCTGAAGATGCCGCAAGAATGGGCGACCACGCTCGTGCTGCCGATCTTCAGTACTATGCTATTCCCGAACAAGAGACTGCCATCAAACAGCTTGAGAAGGAAAAGGCTGCGGCAGACGCAGCCCTCAGCCAGAACGACATTGGCCAATCTATGGTTACCGATATTGTTGGTCCCGATCAAATCAATGAGATCGTCTCTCGATGGACCGGCATTCCTGTCACTCGACTCAAGACCACCGAGAAGGAGAAGCTTATCAGAATGGAGCAGGCTCTGGGCAAGCTCGTCGTTGGCCAGAAGGAGGCTGTCACTGCAGTATCCAATGCCATCCGACTGCAGCGATCCGGACTCAGCAACCCGAACCAGCCACCTAGTTTCCTCTTCTGTGGTCCTTCGGGTACTGGTAAGACGCTTTTGACCAAGGCTCTTGCCGAGTTCTTGTTCGATGATCCCAAGGCCATGATTCGGTTCGATATGTCCGAGTATCAGGAACGTCACGCACTCAGCAGAATGATTGGTGCACCTCCTGGATATGTTGGACACGACGCTGGTGGTCAGCTCACCGAGGCCCTTCGACGCAAGCCCTTCTCCATCCTGCTATTTGATGAGGTGGAGAAGGCTGCCAAGGAGGTCTTGACAGTCCTTCTTCAGCTCATGGACGACGGTCGCATCACCGACGGCCAAGGTCGTGTGATCGACGCAAGAAACTGTATTGTTGTCATGACATCCAACCTGGGTGCCGAATTCTTGGCTCGCCCTGCGGGCCGTGACGGCAAGATTGATGCGACCACTCGGGAGCTCGTTAACAACGCTCTCCGCAACTACTTCCTGCCTGAATTCCTGAACCGTATCAGCTCGGTTGTCATCTTCAACCGCTTGACACGTAAGGAAATTCGGAACATCGTTGACGTCCGTCTCGGCGAAATACAGAAGCGCATGCATGACAACAACCGCAACGTCACGATTCAGGTGTCAGATGAAGCCAAGGATTACCTGGGCAACGCTGGCTACTCGCCCGCCTATGGTGCTCGTCCACTAGCCCGACTCATTGAGAAGGAAGTGCTGAACAGACTGGCCGTCCTTATTCTGCGCGGTGCAGTTCAAGACGGAGAGACCGCTCGCGTGGTGATGATCGACAATAAGATTCAAGTCCTGCCCAACCACACCGACAGCGAGCTTGGCGACGAAGACATGCTCATTGACGACGATGATGCAGTAGAGGATGTCATGCCAGATGATATGGATGAGGACATTTACGACTAGGAGAGTGGTGCATTCAAGCCATGATAAAACGGACGACATGAATTACGAGATAAAAGGCGTTGGTCAAAGGCGTTTTGGTAAATGTAAATAGGAATGAGCGTTTTCTACTGGTCATGAAAAAGATCAACCAAGAAAAGGTTGAACATAATACAGACAATTGATAAATCATTTTTCACCTGCTTGAAGAATCAAGTGCAACCCAATCGACACCATGGAACCAACCCCCTCTGGTTGCATATTATGGTGGACTTGGTGTATTACAAACTGTAATGTCATGGTTTTTGCAATTTTAACTCGATGCAAGTCTTTGACAGTTGGCACTCTGATCATGATAAATAGCATTGGCCATCTACGTCATGGATTATAGTGTAGCTCAACAAATAAGCAATTGCGCCCAGCCACATCCTTTTGAGACCATATCATTCCAAAGAACTTGAAAAGACTCCATTACAACTATCTCATGTCTTTTTGCTTGTTTGTTGCAAGGCCGTTAGCTCGTTCTTGTCGTTGGGAAGTACTACGCTGCCCCAGAACCCATACTGTTCGCACTTTTGCAGTATTGTCTCCAAGTCTCTACAGAAAGAAAGGAAACATGTCTGAAAAGAATGGCGATCATGGAAACCCCAAGAAGCATGCTCTAGAGATCTCGCAAGATGATGTCCTGAAGCATCCTTCTACTAAACGCGCCAAAGAAGTCGACGGGCCTGATAACCCCCACGACCACCTATTGGAGCGCACCGCCAAAGTCAACCCAGAGGACTCCAAGCCGGGCAAGATCCTTCACTGGTTCCGGAGCAAGGATCTGAGGGCCGAAGACAATCGCGCATTACACGCGGCGTCTCTCAAGGCCAAGGAGGGAAAGGAGCCGCTCATCACATGTTTCCTGTTCAGCCCCGAGGACCTCGAGTGGCACGGCACGAGTCCCGCACGGAGCGATTTCATGTTGGAGAGCATCAAGCTTCTGCAAAAACAGCTGGCGGACTTGCATATCCCGCTGGTAATCCTCGAGGCCAAGGAGAGGGGCGACAAGGGATCCAAGGTCCTGGAGCTGGTCAAGGAACAAGAGGTCAGCCACGTCTACGCCAACATCGAGTACGAGGTCGACGAGCTGCGGCGCGACCTCGACTTCTTCGACAGGCTCGAGGACGGCCATCAGTTTGTACTCCTCCACGATCAGACGGTCGTCGAGCCGGGGAAGCTCCGGACGGGCGCCGGCGGCCCGATGCAGGTCTACACGCCGTACCACAAGGCCTGGCTCGCCGAGGTGTCGTCGGACCCGGAGCTGCTGGACACGCTGCCACCGCCGCAGGCCAACGACAAGTCGGTCTCGTCGGACCTGAAGAAGCTGTTCAAACAGCCGCTGCCCAAGATCCCCGAGTCCAAGAAGTTCGACTCCGAGAAGGACAGGAAGCGGATCCGCAAGCTTTGGCCGGCGGGCCACGAGGCCGGGATGAAACGGCTGCGCGAGTTCTTCGACAAGAAGGCCGAGACGTACGCGCAGAACCGCTCCAACCCGGCGGCCGACAACTCGTCGCGGCTGTCGGCCTACTTCGCCACGGGCGCCATCTCGGTGCGGGAGGCACTCACGGCGGCCCGCGAGGCCAACGGCGGCTCGGCCGACTTCTCGCAGTCTGGGTCCGCGGCGGGCGTGTCGTCGTGGGTGCGCGAGGTCGTGTTCCGCGAGTTCTACCGGCACATGATGGTGGTCAAGCCCCACAACAGCATGAACCTCCCGCATAATCTCAAGTTCGACTTTGTCCAATGGGAGGACGACGAGCCGGGCTGGGAGAAGTGGTGCGCGGGGACGACGGGCGTGCCGTTCGTCGACGCCGGCATGCGCCAGTTGCGCGCCGAGGCGTACATGCACAATCGCCTGCGCATGAACGTCAGCAGCTACCTGAGCCGCAGCCTGCTGATCGACTACCGGCGCGGCGAGCGCTGGTTCGTCGAGAACCTGGTCGACTGGGACCTGTGCAACAACACCCAGGGCTGGGAGCCCAGCTACACCGTCTTCAACCCCGTCGCCCAGGCCGAGAAGTGCGACCCGCACGGCGACTACATCCGCAAGTGGGTGCCGGAGCTCGAGGGCGTCGAGGGCAAGGCCGTCTTTGACCCGTTCCACCGCCTGAGCAAGGAGGAGTTCAAGAAGCTGGGATACCCGGAGCCGCACGTCGATTTCAAGGAGTCCAAGCAGAGGTGTATAGAGAGGTATAAGCAGGATATGGCGGATGCCGATCCATGAGCTGCTTGATCGCGGAATGTAGCCCCGAGTGTTTTGTTGGAATTGGGAATAAACAAGATATTTGTCAAAAATGAGTTACAATTGAGATGTATGACACAAAAAGTTTGAGATGGGTTTTCAGAGCAACACGATCTGTTCGAAATCGCCATGCTATTGATATCCCCGGCCCCCGGGTATACTTTGTATGATTCCTAACTTTAGTGCATTAAGCTACATGTTTCTCTCAGCTGCATAGAATATCGCCAGTTCATTACTGTCTCCTTCAAGATTCGACTTTTGATTTTGATGTTTTGTTTATTAATGATCAAAAAATCCATCTCCTATCTCCGAGTACATACCAAGCTGCCGCGTACCTGGCAGATAAACCGGCATCCCGGCATGGGGGAGGATATTAGGCTTATGCAGACTAGACCGATAAGGCCTACCACGATAGGCAGGTCGCTCCGGGCCCCCTGGGGCGTTATAGCGGTGCACGTGCGAGAGTTGCGATGAACTGAGCCCTGGGAATCTTGACAGTTGTGCCCCAGATCCTCTTTGGATTAGATGACTGCTCGATATGGCCCCTCCCTAGCTCGTCCATACCCGCGATTGAGGACAACCACGGTCCAAGCCCCCCTCTGGTGATTGGGCGCCGATAGTGGTGTGTACTTCCAAACCCACCAACGGCCGACGGTTCGCGGAGGTTTGAATCTCTCCATGCGTACGAGTTACAAGGTCTTGAGCGCAAGGAGTTTTCGCGGCTGTTGAAATGGAATTGACTGTTCAACGAATTACCAGAAACGTGCTTGCGGGCCTGTCCAAGGTAAGGTAATACGACGCGGAGGCGAACAACATGAGCATGGGGTCGATGGAGATCGGCGGCGATGCAGTGTAACTATACGACGCGCAGACTCACGGTAGCAAGCAGGCAAGCAGGCCAAGGCAGACAAGCGCAATGCATGAACCCCATCATATCACCAGTTCATCTGGATCCCTTAAAAGATCGCCCATCTACCCGCACCAGCCCAGCCATCCGGGTCCTTCTTCCCCTTCTTGGCCTTTTCTCTTGGTGTGCCTGCGTCGTGACATTTTCTTGTTTGACGCCGTCTGATTCGCTGATAGTATTGGTCGATCACTCACCTCGCGTGCCAAGAGAATGAAGAGCATCAGCGCCTCTGTCGCCGGCCTAGCGTTGGCCGCGGCCGGCTTCCTGCGAGGCGCCGCCGCGTGCGATACCTGCTACGGACCTACGAACCATGTCGAACACGTCCGGCACGTCAAGCGCATGCAGCCCGACGTCGCCAATGCCTCGTACGGACCTACCAGGGAGCTTGAATGGGGTCAATTGAACTTTTTGCACACTGTAGGTTGAACTTGTGAAAAGGTCTCGGGGAAGTCTTCACACACAAGAGCAGCCGAATTGACATAAAAGACAGACTGATACCCATGGCTGGCTGGAAGGACATCTCAAGGAGGGCAATTATGGAGCGGATTGGGGTGTAAGTGGTCCAATCTCTAATCATTTCCTTCGTGGCGCATACTAACATGTTCCTGATCTAGGACTTTGTGTCTTTTTCGACTTATATGAAGCAGAAAGCTACCGCGTTGGGCGTCGATCTGCTCCTCGTTGACACTGGTGAGTTCTATAGCCACTTGTTTGGAGGTCCAAGTATATAGCTGCTAACACTTTGAAGGCGATCTTCACGACGGTGCAGGCCTGAGCGATGCGACAACTCCCGATGCAGCCATCTCAAATATTCTTTTCGAAAAGATCGATTACGACCTTTTGACCATTGGTGAGTGTATATGTTCACATACAATATCTATAACCTTGACTGATAATCTTTCAGGAAACCATGAGTTGTATCTTGCCGAAGTCGCCTACCAAACCTTTACCCAACTCTCAAAGTTCTGGGGCGACAAATATCTCACCTCCAACGTGCAGATTCTCAACAACGAGACCAGCGAGTGGGAGTACATCGGTCAGCAGTACAAGTACTTCACCACTGCGCAGGGCGTGCGGATCATGGCTTTTGGCGTCCTCTTTGACTTTACGGGCAACGTCAACATCTCCAAGGTCACACCCGCTGAGGATCTCGTGACTGAACAGTGGTTCCTGGATGCTGTCAACCACACCGAGCCCGTCGACCTTTTTGTCGTTCTCGGCCACAACCCTGCTCGCGTTGGTGATGACACTGGCAGCACGTTTGGTACCGTTCACGATGCTATCCGCAGCGTTCATGCCAACACGCCTATTCAGTTCTTTGGCGGCCACAGCCACATTCGCGATTTCGCTGTCCTCGACGAGAGCAGTACATCGATTGAGTCGGGCCGCTACTGCGAGACTCTGGGATGGCTCAGCATGAGCGGGTTCAAAAAGTGCAGCAGCGGATGGACGGGAAGTGCCAACCCTACGGGTGTCTCCAACCCATCGCGCAAAGCCACCACCAACTCGACGTCGCCGTACAAGTACTCGCGCCGATACCTCGATTGGAACCGGGCAACGTTTGACTTCCACGCCGTTGGTGGGCAGTCGAATGCTTCGTTCGATACCTTGTCTGGCGAGAACGTCACATCGGCCATCACCACGTACCGCGAACAGCTCAACCTTGGCCAGGTATATGGATGCGCCCCTCAGAGTTACTGCATGTCTTGCGCCGAGTTCAATAGTACCGACAACATCTATCCCCTGCTGTCTGACGCGTTGGCCACTTCTGTCGTCAACCAAACTCGTCAGGACATCCCGCGGTACATCATCGCCAACACTGGCAGCATCCGCTTCGACCTGTACAAGGGCCCCTTCACCTACGACGACTTCTTCATCGTGTCGCCCTTTACCGACATCTTCATGTACGTCCCCTCGGTGCCGTGCAGCATCGCCACGACCGTGCTCGACGGCCTCAACAACGCCGGCGCCAGCGAGAAGCGCAGCCTGGGCTACATGCCCGTCGTCGAGCGCGACATCTGCGTCAACCCGATCACGGCGCCGCTGTTTTCGAGAGACATGGAGGCCCGCGTGCACGTCAACTCGGCCATCACGCGCCGCCAGGTCGTCGACCTGGTCGCGGGCTACACGACGACGGACGACTTCGGCACCGACGGCGACGACACGGCCCACAGCGCGATCCCCTACTACGAGGTCCCCGACTTCTTCCAGGGCGCGGGCGGTTTCGGCGACGAGGGCTGCACCGACACTGCCGACGTCATCTTCCTCGACTTGTAAGTTTTCTACCGACTCGTTACCTTCGGGCACTGGAGACGGCTGCTAACCCTTGCATAGTATCCAAAGCGATGTCTTGGCGATCCTGGGCTCAGACTATAGCGACAGCGACGTTGGGTACTATATCAACTCGACCTTTTCGACGCGCGACTACCTGCCTCTGTTTGTGGAGCAGTCTGACATGTTCCAGGCGGGGATTGATAACTGTACTACAAGTTCATAGATAGTCGATACAGTTGTGTAATACATACAATAATACTGTTCTTCATTACCCTTTTCCTCATCAAGGAATCCCACAACACATGTTGGTAGTGCAGCTGGTCAGCCATCTACACCAAGCAAGCCCCGTGAAGAAATACGCGAACTACAACGGGGAAGCACACGGAGCATTTTACAATAAGACTGAGGCTCAAGTCTAGCTGTAGTACTTTTTTCTCTATTGTTGTTGCGTCGTAATTAGTACTGGGTTGGTACCGTAATGGTTCTCACGGATGGCTCTTAATTTTGGGTTACGGGGACAGGATCACTTTCAAAACATGAACAAATCTTTCACAAAACGAGCAGATGGTCTCATTGTCTGAAAGGTAATCATAAAAAACATATCTGTTTGACTTGTGACTACTGCTTTGGCTCTTCGGACTGAATACATCATGTAGGTAAGTCTGTATTGTTTTGTGCCATGGTGGTTCTTGATATCACTCGCTCAAGAACAACAGGGCAGTCATAGTCCAAACTATGCCAAGGCAACAGTCGTCACCAGCACCCCTCAGTCCTTGCTCAAATCGCCGCGTGTTCGGAGCTTCGTCGAAGCCGTCTCTCGAAAGTTTCTCTTCAGATGGGCTTCCTTGTCCGGGTTTCTTCTGCAAAAGTCTTTCCTGATTCCACGCAGCTTGTACAGATCTTTTGTTTCTGTTCTGCACATCAGTCAAGCCTCGGAGCTTTGGAGACACGCCCAGTGAAAGGCGGCTACGCCATCCAGGCTCTCCTCGGCCTGCTCCAATCCCGAAGTTCCTCCATTTGGCCCTTGGACAGCTACTGGCGTCATGAACTCCTGCGTCATTTGACTCCGGCTGCGCAGGCGGTCCTCAAGAGCCGGACCGTAAAGCTTCGGCGGTATCCTGTAGCCTAAGAGGTTTGACGGGGAGAGAACGGGATGCATCGGGACGCCGTATTTAAGATCGGATTACTCAATCATCTGTGTAATGGCAGTTTCCCATGGACCAACGGTCTGCTCAGAAGTCCCCCAGCTTCGAATGAGGGTTGGAATATCTAAGGCTCGTTTTAATTTTGGCCGGTTCACGTTCAGCACGTCGCTGGTTTGCAGGCGTACAAATAAATGCAGTGTCCTGAGAAGATGCAGCTAGGAACTCGCGTTACATCTGACTGGTCCGCGAGAAGAATCATTGTGGTAGCATCGTCTCCGAGTACGGCCCTTCCTCTTCCGCTGGGGCCAGGCTCAACAGGCTTCTGTTGCTGCGGAAGCTGTTATGTTAGAAAGGCATTTGGTCGGGTTGTCTGTAATTTTATTGCCGATCTAAGTGAAACGGGCTAACCCTTGCATTGGCTAAGAAAAGTATTTGCGCCGTTCGGGGCGACATCCGAGACGACGGTAGGAATAAAGAGAAATAGAACGTTGTGTTTTACTTGACGTTATATATAGGTAAGCATTGATCAAGGTGTAGCCATGCAGTTATGTTCTGGCCTGACGAAAGATTTCGGAGCAGGAGAACCCAATATTTGAGTTGTTGCGGGAGTATTTATAATCTTCGCAGCAAATGGCGCCTGCTAGACTGTTAGTGAATAGTGACTCATATGACGGTGAACATCCAACAGAAATCAAATCGCTGAATATGAGTCTTAGCAGTTTGTGTATTTGCTTTTTGAGTGTTGGATAAGTAGGTAGCTAATGCTGATAAGTTGAACAAGCAGGCAACTGCTTGATACTTGGGCAAAGCGATAAAACGCAGTATTGATTTAATCTGGACAATTTACTTGCTGAATCATGAAGTTGAGTGGCATTTTGTTATCGTAGGACTGAGCACGGAAGCAAATCGTTCTGATTCTTTCTGCTGCATGCAAAGGTCGGAGTACTCTTGACATTTATACACCAAGAACTACGCTCTCCAGCTCTTCCGGCTCCTTTACGAGGTCTGTCAAGTTCACACTCCCGCCTTGTGTGATCAGCAGGTCATCTTGGATGCTAAATATCGCACGTCAGGGTCTAGTACTGATATCGAGACAGGATCAACGAGTAAAGACTTACCAAATTCCACCAACAGTCCAGTACTCGTTCAGTCCAGTCTCATCGATGAAATCTTCGTGCTTCGGATCCTGGGCCAACATGTAGGCGTGAATGAAGGAGCGTCAGGAATATTTCTGAGTTGATCCTGTCGAGCTCGGAAAGAGAGTACTTAATATACCTGGGTAGGTGGATATGTATCATGCGGATAACGAAAATGAAGAACGCATCTTCTGGGCGCTCTCCAGGCTTTGACTTTTGCATTATTGACTAAGTCAGATGCCGAAGACACGAATACTGCGATTCGTGGTTCACAGCCAATCCCGTAGTGGGCCAAGGTCGACCTGGAGAGGGTTTGCTAGAAACTGAGTTCGGCTACGGAGTGCCCATCCTATCTAGGATAAATATGGTCATTTATATGAGCGTTGACCAATGATAGTCACTCCGACGCCGAATCCGAACTTTGAGCGACGAGCTTCAACTTCACTAAACTAGTCAGACCCCACTCTCATTGAGGTCTGATTTTACTCCCTCGACCTTTTATGCCAATAACACCTGGAACCATTAATTATTTCTCATCTGTATTATTCATGAACCACACGATTCCTCGCGCTCGACGGCTTCCGAACGGTCGGCTTGGGGCCTGCGACCCATGCCGCCGCCAGAAACTGTCCTGCAACCATGCTCTGCCGTGTCAGAGATGTCATCATGTAACCGGAAAAAGGATCCGACTCAATTTACTTACCAAGGAGAGCCTCATACTCCCTCACCGATTCCTACACGTCATCCCCTACAGTCCAGATATTTGTCTGAGCCCGGATCTGGGCCAGGGCTATCTTCATCATCAGAGAGGTCTTCCAAGCCTCGCCAGAATGCTAGGGTTCAAGAGCCGCCAACTTCAGCAGTCGCTGTGGGGTATCTAGGTTCGACAAGTTTCGAAGCCGTGCTTGAGGAGACTCAGGCCAGCCTGAACCACTTGGGCGCGCCGGTCTCCTCAATGTGTGACGGTGACCGCGATGACCATGCTCATAATCTGCTATCAGACTGTCCAGATTTTATCAAGGAATTATGCCTCTCTGTAGTCCGGGCAGTTCCGCAGCCTGCAGACGGCTTCAAAGTCTTTCAGGATTGGGTCTCTCCGGAAGTGACCTGGCAGCACCGGGTGGCAAAATTATTTCTTCACGACTTATACGACGCATGGGGTTCTTGTCTGACATCACCAAGGACGGATGCGAAGCTCGAGCAAATGGCTCGAATGCTATACGATAATACCCACCGCGAAGTATCCGGCGACGTTGCGCAATTTGACGAATGGCTCCGACAGTTCTCTGGGCGCAACATGAGGTGGGAAGCCCTCGGGCTCATATTCTATCATTTGAATCAGCCGGGAGTGCCATTGCCCCGAAAGCACGCGAGCCGATGGGCCAATGCATTTGCATCTGCCGCGAGCTCATAACTCGACCTACAATCTGGTTATTGTATCTTTATGACAGGCGTGCTTCTCTGGAGTCCATGTACACGGACGATGCGAGTAAGATGCTTCTTGGCCCTTATGAAGTGATTTCGAGTGATTCCAATGACTTTTCGTGTACCAGGTCTCTCGGTTTGGAGATATCATTCCGAGCTAATATCAATGGTGACATTCCAAGGATCTCATGCGGAAACAGCCAGTGTTGGCGAAAAGTCTAGGGTGCCGCTCGAGCTCAAGAGACGTCTATTCTGGGGGCTCTTCATCACCGACAAAACTACCGTTTCGTTCACGGGCCGCCCGCCGCTTCTCGCACGACACTATGTTTCCACACCTTTCCCACTAGATCTCAAGGACGAAGATCTTTTCGCGGACGAAGGCACTTTTCGAATTGCAGCAGCCACGAAGATTGACATCAGCGGCTGGAATAACGAAAACGGTCTCTACTCTTCAACAATCCTTCGGGCCCGCGCCATGCTCTCCCTCATCAGGGACGAGATCTTCGAGATCGCACTCGGGCCACATGCTGCTTCCACGTCTACTGAGCGTATACTGTTCGTGTCCCCAGCTGACGAGTGAAATTGATCGCGTACACACCATTCATCAGGGACATTCGGAGACGTACGCTTGAAACGTACAATCGATTTCCATCATCCGTGTCAATCGTCGAGTCTGGACGGCATGACGATGTTGAGGGCTATGAGTCTTCCTTCAGCCGAATTCTGATCCAGCTTGAGTACCTACAGAACCTGTTCTACGTTGACCGCTTGCTGTTCAACCGCCACTGTCACGAGCAGGACCTTCTCGGGGTAAGCTTCCAGATGGTCACTTTGAATGTCCACCTCTGGGCTCAAGTTGATCGTTATATCAAATTCAAAGATGAATTTGAGTGGATCGTAAGTCCTTCAAAAGGCCTTCACAGCACCCGTTTAACGCTATCTAGGTCATGGGTTTTGGAGCACCTGCGAGCGGAATCCTGTGAGTACCCTCTGCGACACATCTCGTCCCCATCATCAAAGGCGTCATGTATTATTCTCAGGCTACGAAAATGACTGACGTAACATTTATTCACCAGTTGCATGGAGCTTTTGAAACCAACGCTCCTAGCTGACCATCCAACACAACCAAACCTGACGAGATCGGGCATCATACAAGCCCTCAGCATGCTCGCAGGCTTTCTTGGCCGGGTCAAACCTGCCGCTCCGAACGGCAGACTATGCTCCAGGACGAAAAGTACGATACAGCAGGTTTTGGACTACACTTTGAACACAAACTTCCGCAACTCTCACCCAATGCCAGAGTTGTTTGACGGGGACGGGGGATCTTCGACATTGTTCGACTTTAGTAACAATCCATGGGATTCTTTCCAGTGGCTTGGTCCTGATATGTAGAGTAGCTCGAATCATTCGATAGAGATACTCCTTTAATCGCATTACAGTATAGAGGCGTACATGCTTGCTTACTAACTTATTAATGCAGAAACGTGAAGTTGAATTGGGTATACCGTATTCATGACTGCTCTGACCTGCCTCTTATTGCAAGATAGTGGATAAGCCGACGTCAAAGTCCACTAAACCGGCGCCCGTATCCAGGGGTCTTAGGCGCGCATCAGTGCACCGTCACATGCAAAGAATGGCATTTTCAGCTCCGTCCGCCTGCTTCCAGTGATTGGGTCCACAAGCCGGCCCCCTGCCAAATCGCACGCCGAAGTCAGATACGGGATACTACCGCCATTCTTTCTTCACCCTCCCAAGCCAATCCCTCTCACCCGTCATCTGCCGTCGCCGTCCTCAGCATCGACTGAACCCTTTTCTTTGGCGCATCGTAAAGTTCTGGCCCTAGGTTCCCCCTGATTCCTGTCTGCACAATGACGCCAGCTCAGCGATTCCATGGCTACCCGAAGGCCCGCGAAGGGCCCAAGATCGCCTTCAATGGTACCGAGGAACAGGTCCCGGTGCTGAGAGGGTGGCTGCTCGTCGTCTTTGCAAATCTGTACGTTGGTGTCGGCCCAGTGCCATGCGCACTCGAGTACAGTCAAATATCACAATTCTAACAGATTACCAGCATCACCCGTTCCTCATGGCTTGCTCGGTCCACGTGGCGGGATGCAAACTTTGGTGCCGCCAAAGACCTTCCCGGCCTGGAAGATTACGATTGGCAGTTGCAGGTAGGTGCAGGATTCCAGCCAGATCCAGGCATGACACACAACTGACTGACTGTCGCACACAAGCCCATCGTGACGCCGGTGGCATCAGCCGATAGCCCCAGCAAACCTGGCATCACATCAGAACTGGTGCTTCGTCAACCTGACGACCGCGCCGGTCGCTTCTACTCTGCAGCAGACTACCATGAGCTCTACAAGTCGGGCAAGCTCACGCCTTTGCAGGTCGCCGAGGCTCTGTTGCCCCTGATTGCCCGCGGCCAAAACCCGCCTGCCAAATATGAGTCAGCAACCGCAGTGACCCAGGAGGAGACTGTGCTGAGGGCGGCCAAGGCCTCGACGGAGCGCTACGCCACGGGGCAGCAACTGAGCGTTCTCGATGGCGTACCTTTTGGTGTCAAGGACGATCTGGACGTGGAGGGCTACGTCTCTCACAAGGGTCTTTTCCCACAAGAAAACCACCCGTTCTTCAAGCCCGCGAAAGAGACCATCTGGCCCGTCAAGCAATTGGAGGCTGCCGGCGCCATCTTGATCAGCACTTTTGCCATGCACGAGCTCGGATCCGATGTCAATGGCTGCAACCCGCGCTGGGGCACACCTGTCAACTGGAACAACACATCATACTACCCAGGAGCTTCGTCGTCCGGTAACGGCTCCGCGTTGAGCGCCGGTCTGGTGCCCTTCGCAATCGGCACTGATGCCGGAGGCAGTATTCGTATTCCTTCGGCTTTCTGCGGCCAATATGGACTCAAGACGACCCTTCACAGGACATTTACGATGAAGTCCTCGATTTGTATCATTGGGCCCATGGCTTCCAACGTCTCAGACCTGACCATTGCTTATCGCTTGATGTCTGCTTCCAATCCGGATGACCTCACGCAAGCAGCCTTTGCACCATCGATTCCTCCTGCGTCCTCTGCGAAGAAGTATATTGGTATTGATCATGCATGGTTCGACTGCGCGTCCCCAGCAGTCTTGGAGGCAACAAAAAAGGCCATCTCCTATCTGAGCGATAAGCTCAACTACGAAGTCGTCGATATCAGCATCCCCTATCTCAAGGAAGGTCAAGCGGCCCACTCGGCCTGGGCGCTCATTGAGGCGGTCGACCATCAGCGATCGCGCGTACCGAAATGGTACAACTCGGACCCATTGTCAATGGTGAACCACGCAAACAAGTGCGTCCAGACCATGGGCGCACTCACCTCGGGTGTGGACATGGTGAAATCGGGGCAGCTTCGTCGGCTGCACATGGAGCATCTTGCTTTCCTTTACCAGAAGTACCCTGGTCTTTTGATCCTCACGCCCACAGTCCCCGACGCGGGCTGGAAGATCCACCCAGGCGACGAAGCGTATGGATTTGTCGACGGCCCCAGGACGTTCAGGACGATGATGTATATCTGGCTGGCCAACTCCACGGGATGCCCAGCAGTCACGGCCCCCGTTGGCTATGCAGAGCCGGAACAGGGCGAAGGGAAATTGCCAATCGGACTGATGGCCACTGGTGAGTGGGGTGCCGAGGAGCAGTTGCTCTCATTTGCTCGAGATGCCGAGATATACTTGAACGAGGTGTACGGGGGCGGGCGAAACAAGTCCAAAGACTGGGCAGACGTTATTGGTCTTGCTATTGAGAAAGCAAATGGAAATTGAAAGCGAGACATAGAACACGGCCAAGACAACTCTCGCGCTGTTCAATAGAGGAACACGCATCACCGATTTTGGCAAATTCCCTGGACTCACCGATTTCCACTGCGAAATCGTGATCTTGAAGCAACGGGCAATCCAGAAAGGTGACCATTTTGAAAACACTGTCAACACTAACCTTACCACGATTTCCTTAGCATGTAACTATATTCGATTCGATCTAATTCAATTCCATATTCGAATCTTCAAATCCTCAGCCAGAGCTCGAATGAATCCACGACGAAGAATTCCTGATTCTCCTGTATCGAGTCAACTCACAACCTCGATCGACCTTCATGCCCATCACAGCCACTGTCGACGAAGCTGCTCCAGAGTCGCCGTCGTGGGGACGCCGCGCATGACCCGCGCGACGTTGAGGATATCCTCCGCCGCGTCTCGCTCCAGCCTGCTCTGGAAGCGTTCTCCGCACATGGAGAGCGCCAGGCACGCAATCACCGTCGCGTTGTGGAAATGCTGGTTCGAGTGCCCCATCGAGCAGATGTGGCGCAGCGCGTCGGTGATATCGCTCTGGAAATGTGTAAGTAAAGCGGAATGATGCAGAGGGGAGGAAGTTAGGCGGCGTACGTTTACCTGGGTCATGTATCGCTGGCGCTGGGGGCCGAAGAGCACTGCTCGCGGGTTGTAGGACAGCAGGACGATCTTGGTCAGATACCAGTGCTGAATGCCAAATACTAAAGGCGCGCGTCAGCTTCTCGTCACATCGAAAATCTGCTGAATGATTCCCATGACATCATGGCGAACTTACCGACCGAGGCATTCAGATACCTCAGCTTCGGCCACGGGAGGCCACCAAGGCCGGCAGATCTAAAGATGGGCGCAAAAGACGCCGGGCCGTCACGCATCCACGCCTCGAACTGCCGTACGAGCCCGTCGTACTCGGCCATGTGGCGGTCGGCATTGGACCCGCCAAAGCACCAGTTCAGCGTCCGGGCAAAGATGAGAAACATGCGGTACGCCCAGTCGCGGTCGGGGCTGAGCGGCGGCGACTCGTCCAGGAACCGGTCGAAGCGGTGCAGGTCCAGGGACACGGCGCGGTTCGTGAGGAACGCGATGCGGACTTCTTGCCGGAGGCCGATCCACTGCGCCGCGACCTGCAGCGGCGAGACTTGTTGTAGATCGGCCGAGGCGTCGATGAGGACTTTGGCGCCGAAGAGGTGGAAGCTCGTGTCGAGGCCGGTGAGGGGTTCTGCGAGAATTTGTGAGTGTGGATATGAAAAATTGATAATCAGATACCATGGATAGAGCTGGGTTTTGTTTACCTCCAAACTCCTCCCAGAACCGCAGCAGGACCGTCGTCGCCATGATATTGTCATTCGTTGAGATACTCGGGTGCCGCAGCGTTGGGGTCAGGGCCTCGATGCTTCTCTGGTAATACGAATCGGAGACCCAGACGTCGTCGTCCGGCAGCGTCCCGATGGCGCTCAGGTGCTTGGACGACACGGCCAGTACGGCCATGAGCAGGGCTGGGTCGCTCATGGCGCGGCGCGGGACCTCGTAGGCGAATAGGTTTAAAGAATCGTCGATGTCGATCTGTGGGACGTAGTGAATTAGTCAAGTGATTCACGTTGTGAACGTATCATGGTAAATACCGACCCACGGTGCCACGTTTTTCACAAAGTTCTCGAGGAAGAAGACCTCCTTCTCAGTCAGAGGCGAGATCTTGGTCCCATTTCGCTCGGGACTGTGTTCAAGTAAACGTTCGGGCTTGGCTGTGAAACCAGTTGATATGTTGGGCGGTAGTTGTGCTTCTGGCTCGATTATTATATCAGGCGATATTTCATCGGCACCATAGGTGTCTATATACGACTCAGTCGTACTCAATTAAGAAATTACGTAGATATTGCGGACGGGAAGAGCTCTGCTCACCTTCAACGACTGTGCTACGATCCTGCAGCGATCCACGTTGCCCATAGCATGGCTCTCGAAACGTCGGTCGGACTGAGGGCTCTGCTGTGACGATTACTGACTCACGTAGATTGAGTGTATCCTCGTGGTCTTGAGCGGCAGTGTCTGGTACCACAAGATACTCGGAACGAATGTCTGCAGTCTCGTCGACTATGCTGACTGTATGTTTATCAGAGGTTTTGGTCCCGTCGGCAAATCTGTGTATATGCTACTTACAAAGTGATTGCGCCGGCAGCCAACATTGGTCCTCTGAGAATTTGAGTCTTGTTCCTCACAATTAGCCATAAAGCGTCAACGTGTCTAGTACAAAAGTTTCTAGCGTACGTTGTATCTTGTCTAATAGTAATCTGTCCTGCTGCTGTGTCATAGGTGCAAAGCCGGCCACTGTCTGCACAGCGCCGGCAAGGACGCTGCTTATTGCCTACAGGAGAGGTCAATGTAAGATTGTGGACGAGAACATTGTCATATGGCAAGGGGAAAAATTATAACAGCAAGGCAATAAGTCTGTTGCAAGCCCTACATTTCAAATGTTTCTCTCTGCAATACTTGCATAATTGTCAACGGAGGTTGCAGATGTGATACAGAAGAATAAAGACAAACTTACGACGCAAGCAGGGCCACTGACTGGGGTGTCAGAAGTAGATCTCAGGTTCTGGGCCATGCGGTATAGCGCAATTATAAGACAGAATATGACACGCCAAGGCCTATATTTGCATGACAAGATTGATCTAGATGGCTTGACTGACGACCCCGACTTTCCATTCAAGGGGAGGGAGTTTTTCGGCTTGCAGCTTTGACACGTAATAAGGGGGTTGCGTTGCGCTAACTGTCAATTAGTGGTGATAGGGTAATCTTCGGCGCCCCATGCACCTAGATTTTGGCTATGCTATGCGATCATGTATCGTGAGAACTCTATTGCAACTACTTCATGCCACCATCTTCAGGTCATGTACGGCAATGCTCATTGCAGTACCAACAAGATCCAAACCCGGACTCTATCAAAGTCATATCCAAACTCCGGCTGAACAAGTTATTGCGTGAAAGTGTCCACATCTTGGATGAATTCCGGGATTTGTATTTCCGTTTGTGCATCATTCAAATCTGCTTTTAGAATCACATGTTTGAAAGACTCCGATGCTGGCAAACATTCATAAGAACATCTTGAGAGCATGATTCGGCACCTCTGCCGCTGCCCGTTCTATAAATCCAGGCAACAGAATAAATAGCCCCGGTCGCCCCCGGTCTTCCACTTCTTCTCGTTACAGACTGGGTCTACCGTCGATCCGAAAATAAACACGAAAACAGATTCAGATCGGACCGCCCCCAAAACAGAAATTTAACAACAGTGCGTATGGACTTTTGCGAATTTTTGTCTTTCTCGGCAAAGGGCCTAAATAAACGTCGCAGATCTCGTTGTTCGGGGGCTCCTTGTGGACCCAGCGGCAAGACTGGCGATTGGTCCGAATTTTCGCATTCTGAGAATCCGAAAAATGGCAACGACATTGGCGCATGTCTCGTCTCCACTGCTCTAACGGCCTCGATGTTTGTAAGTCAAAATGAACGAAAAAAGAGATCGAGGCAGTGTTGGGAGAATACAAGTCCAGAGTTGATATTTAATATATCTGTAAACCGAACTCTCTGCAATGCGTCCGTTCGTCATTTATTCATTCCTCCATTCCTTCGAGCCAGGCATATACAAGCAACCTGTCAGATCGTCGGCCTCTTGCCATTCGTGACCTATAGCGTACAGCTACTCGTTTTCTAACTTACAAGTCGCCAATTATGAACCCTCCTCGACAGCTCTCATTGACAAATCGGCAACATGAGCGACAACGGCGCCTTTGGACCCGTGGTCAATGGCACCCAGATTGTCTTTTACGAGTACAGGCCAAACAAGCCGGCTGCCCTGGCCTTTATGGCCTTGTTCGCGTTGGCTACGCTGGGACATCTCGTCTACTTATTCATGCTGCGCGCCTGGTACTTTGTTCCGTTCTTGATGGGAGGTATTGGTATGTCTCAGCACACCGCAACAGAAATTGTAATAATTATCTAACAACTCTCACCAGCCGAGGTTTTTGGATACTATGGACGATATCGGGCCTCGGACCAGCCCGCAGAGGTCGGCCCCTTTATCATACAGAATCTTCTCATTCTAGCAGCCGCGCCAATGCTCGCTGCAACTATCTACATGAGCACCGGCCGGATTATCATGTCCCTCGACGCACGCCAGTTCACGCTCATCAGCCCTCGCTGGATGACCAAGCTCTACGTGCTGATTGATACCGGCGCTGTTGCGACGCAGCTCATTGGTTCGATCCTGCCAGCCTCGGGCGACCCTTCTGCCATAGATATGAGTCGCAAGATCATCCTTGGCGGACTCATTGCCCAGTTTTCGGCACTGTCCTTTTTCATCGTCCAGTGCTTCATCGTGCACCGCGGCCTCGAGAGAAACCCGACGGGCGTGGTCCTGGCCATGTCTTCGGTGAACTGGGAGCTTCACTTTTGGATGGCTGAGTTGGTCATTGTCATGACCATTGTTCGAAGTGTGGTCCGCGCCGTTGAGTATCTGCAAGGCGACGGGGGCTACGTGATTTCGCACGAGTTCTTCATCTACCTCTTCGACGCTGCCATCATGTGGGCAGTCATGATGATCTTCCTGTTCATCCATCCCGGCAGGTTGATCCGTGATGCTCGGCGGTCCAAGAAGGATGAGTGGGCCGAAGGCGAGCATGTTCCGCTGGATTCGCGTGGCTGAAAGGCAAACCGCGGCGTTCTTTTTTGTATTATACATTTCTATCATCGAGTTAATAGACCAAGTCGAAAGCCTTCCACCGAAATAAGACCCACCAAAATACCAATCTATTTGATTGTCCAACAGTCCGAGATCATGTCGCACAAGCTGATGTAAATGGCCAATGTCTCTCGCGCATCTTTGGCCAGTTTGCCGTGGTTCCAATAATCCAGGAGCCGACGGACTGATCAGGCTCGCACACGTCTCGGCTGATGACGATGGTCGAATGATTTCCAATGATCAGGTATTTGTATTTTCAAGGATCGAGACCGACTTGTATCCGTGGCCATTCTACCCATTTCCTGTGCTCCTGGTCTAGCATTCTGCTGGTATTTTCCAGCAAGTGCTCAGCCCACCCATCCATGAACCAACATTTCTTTAGAGTCGTCAGAAGTTGAGCAAAGTGGGCAAGTAGCAGCAGAGCGATGGGATCCTTCTCTCGGACCCGGTCGACAAAGGCATCGTCCAGCCGATACATCCATGCAAAGACCATCCGATTGTGATCAGGTCCGTGGTATTCGCCGTTTTCGTCGCCATACGTGCCTTCGTAGATATCGGCAAGAACACCATACTCTTTCAAATGCAAATCACGATGAGCGCGGGAGCTGAACTTGATCATATTCCCCAAATCCCTGACGTGTGCTTCCCAATTGACGCGTGGAAAGTCTTCCTTGACGCATTGCGCGCGAGAATCTGGAGCTGTCGGGCTTCCTGAGGGACCCAGGGGCTCCATGAGCCCTGAGAAGAGGACATATGGGCCAAATATCTCTCGAATCAGCCGCAGACCTTTGATGACGGGCCACCAATTGTGCGCGATCTGATCTTCGACTCTGCAGATGAGCAGATCGTTGGGACCTTTTGGACCGGCGGCAAAGGCTTCGAAGGATTCAATTGACCAAGAAATAACATGGGTCTCAGGAGGCAATGTGAGGTTTAGTGTATTGATGGCTTTCAATCAAAACCTTTTGAGCCGAGGGAGGCTGAGCCGTTAGGTAATCTAGGGGATCGCTACCGCTAAAGGGCAACGCTGCGCTACCACCTGCCGCCAATTCAATGCGGATGGGTCCTCGCTGCACCACCCCCCTTCTTCCCCTGTTGCATGTAAATCAAGGCAGCACTTTTATCTGTGTCAACATTGGTTGCTCGAAGGGGAAAGCATCAAGTCCATCCTATACTCGAGATACATGCTGCTTTGAAGGCCTGTCTGCTTGCATTTCACCCGCTACACAATCAATATTCCAGCCTGATCAATTGGTCTGGCCAGGGCTGCCACAGCTTGCAAGCAGCGTCCGCCAGTGGCTTGTGCGCCTGAAAAAGAAGGCTTTTTTTTTTTTTTTTTTTTTTTTTTTTTTTT
>JACVEI010000216.1:322733-411629 GCA_018115615.1 Pestalotiopsis sp. DP-2020a | reverse complement strand
TTTTTTTTTTTTTTTTTTTTTTTTTTTCAATCTGGTCGCCCGTCTTGTCTTCTGGATAAGAGGACAAAAGGAGGTTTTCTTCGCCGACATGCCGCACGCCACACACCCGTCCGCCGACGAGGACTATGCAAATGCCCGTCTGCGGCTCGTCGGGACGCGGGTGGTGGAGCCATCGGAGACGACGATCCGGGACAATACGTACGAGGACTCTGACGGGCTGATACGGAAGGGGCCGCTGCGTGACGTGCCGGAGTTCTGTAAAGTGAGTCTCTCGCATTGGCGTATAATGAACTCGTGCTGACGTACAAATATAGAACGAAGCAGCGACGACTTTTGAGGTGAGGGACTCTTACAAGATTGGCCACGCCGACTCTATTCTGATCATGGACAGTTGTTTTACGATCTGTGGTTCGTCGCGAATCTATCGGTGTTTTCTAGTGTACACGAGATTTCCACACTCAAGTCATTGCAATCGTTCATCGGATATTATGTGTGCGTATTTTTTTCCGAAAATGATCCGTATACTGCTGCTGACATTGGAGCAAACTAGACTTCTCTGGACGACGTGGCTGCTCACCACGCTGTACGATGTCCGTTATACATCCGACAGCGTCCTGGAGCGATGCTGCAAGGCCGTTCATCTAGGAGTCATGGTGGGCTTTGCCGAGATCGGCACGGCGTTCGATCCGGAGCACCAAATCCAGCCCATCTTCCGCGCCATGTCCTTCTTCCTCACGTTTTCGCGCCTCGCCCTGACCTTTCAGTACGGTCTGGTCGCCTGGCAGATCCGCAAGTACGCTGTCGGCAGTAGGCACATGCTTCTCACCGCCGTGACCCATTTTGCCGCCGCGGCCATCTACTGCGGTATAGCCTTCCGGTATGCAGAGGGCAAGAACAGCCGCGTCTACATTGTGTGGTATATCCTGGGCGTCGTGGAGATGGGCCTCCATCTCAGCTGGTCCCAAATGAGCGAAGTCTTGACGTTTGTCGGTACACACATGGGAGAGCGACTCAATCTTCTTACTTTGATTGTTCTAGGTGAAGGTATGTTTCAAAACTTATCAGTTCGGATAATTCTTTTCTCTTATTTTTCTCTCTCTTTTTCTTTCTTTCTTGCTAACAATAAACAGGCGCCATCATCTTGGCGAAGAATGTGACTCTCGTGGTCAAAGACACTTATTTGAAAGACGCAAAGCTGATTTATTGGAGTAAGTGGATTCAGGACTTCAAAGTGACTATACAAAACTCTAATCAAATACGCACAGGCTCCTCGCTCATCGGCATCGTGACTTCGTCCGCCGCGCTGATATACATCATCTTCCAGCTATATTTCGACTGGATGCACGAGGAAGACTCCATGTCGACGCAGCATCAGGTGTGGTGGGCCAGTCTACACTTGCCGTTCCACATCGCTCTGGTCCTTCTTCTGGAGGGCTCGAACCAGTTCGTCATCTGGGCCCGCGTGGAGGAGTCGGTCGCGGTGGCGATCGACAAGCTCCTCAGCGTAACGGACAAGCTCACCGACGAACCGACGTCCGCTCAGGTGTCCCAGGCGCTCGGCGACGTGGTCAAGCCCTTCATCACCAAGTACCAGCCGGCCGACGTGCTGGAGACGTGGCAGGGAGTGAACAGGAGCCTGAGCGATATAGCGTCGCTTCCGGACACATTTTGGACGGAAGAATCATCTGAAACCGATTCGAATTACGAGCACTGGATGAACGAGGTGCAGGAGCTGCTCTATACCATGGTGAACGCAATTTACAATGCTTTTGGTATTGAGGCAGAGATAGAAAAGGAGACCAGTGCAACCGAAGACCATGGCGAGTACGTGCAGACGCAGGCGACTCACGCCATCGGTCTTCGATTTTCCCTCGTGGTAAGCAATCCAAACTCTCTTGGAGACATTCGGCATGATAACAAAAACTGACAACGTCTGCCAGTTCATCTACGCATTCGCCTGCGCCGGGATCGTCCTATTATTCCTCACCATCATGCACGTCATCTCAAAGCGCAAGGGCTGGACAATCTTCAACATCGCCCGCACGGCCGTCTGCCTGGCCCTCGCCATCGGCCTCGCCCTGGTACCGATCCTGACGACCAACGAGGCCTACATGGAGACGTTCATGGGGTCGTCGTGGATGCTCCCCTCGATCCTGCTCTGCTACTTTGTGGTGCTGGTCCTAACCCACGTGCCTCACCCACCCGTCATCGGAACGATAGGCAAAGTGGTCGGGCGGGGGACGTACCGAGAGGTCGAGGAGCAGAACGTCGGCCTCAAGAGCGACCATCCGCTGCACGACATGGCGCCACGCGGCGTCATCGCGGTCGAGCACGAGAACACAATGCACCACCACGAGCTCCATCCTCACTACGAGGCGCACCACCACCACTACGGCGCAGACGACGCCCACCAGTACGACGCAAGTGGTCATCACCGCTACGAGGCAGACGTCGCCGAGACGCCGGGGGACTACCTGTCGCGGGGCGAGGTGGACATGCCCGCGAGCCCCGAGCAGCAGGGCCTGTTTCGAAACGTCAACAGGGCCAGCTACATGTCGACGGGGTCCGACTTTGACGATGTCATCGACATTGAAGAGCAGAACGGGAATCACCGCGGCACGGACCTGGAAGACTGGGAGAGAGGCCGTTAAGTTTCGGTGATTACGCCGAGTTTCTATACAATGTAGCGTTCGATCAATTTTCGAATTCATTTTAAGCGATTTTATCAAGCCACGATTTTGATATGTGTGTCTTGGTTCGCTTTTTAGAATCTCTCACAGGATCTCACGAGATCTCGAGGGAGTCGAATGATTATAGACCTGAGTCTGCTGTCAGGTGACGACTGCCTCAGCTCTGAGCCCAGTCCAGTATATGGATAGTGTGATCAAGCAGTATACACTTGATGACTGCGAGGCCTGGGCAAGCATGTTGCCAAATGATTCTTCAGCTGCAGGCGATAAGATTGTCCATCTAACCTATTCAAGAAAACATGTACGCGACATCTACTAAGGGTGAAGAGACAATTGTTTCCGATCAAGCCGTCTTCATATCCAAAACTGCATCTATAATACTAATAAAAGACGTTCAAGTGGCCAGGTTCAGATGAATCACTCATCTGGTCTTCTAAATCTCGTTCTTATTCACAAGATAATTAAATACAAAACTCTACCTGTAATGCTCGAGATCGAAGGGGAATCAAGTCCAAAGAAGAACTCACTTCAAGCACCATCACGAAGAGAATCGAGAAGCTATACTTAAGACACTGCTTGTATCATCCCAACTCCCGTCCGGAGTTATTTCTCACGACTTGGAATGATATCTTGTTCATAATTCCATAGTCAATCCAGGCCCATCATCTTGGCACCTGTGATACCCGCCCATCCAATACAAACCATACCTCGAACGGCGAGGCAACTCTGCAAGTAACGACCTACCTAACCTGGAAATCTCATGATCAGTGCAAAATGGGACCAAGAGAAAATGGTGTCCCATCACGTAACTCAGCACACTGACAATACATGGTCCACATTCACAGGCATCGAGGTTTTGGCGTGCTATTCCCAGGCCAGTGATCTGCCGCTAATAGCTGTAGTAGTCACAAGCGAGCCATTTTTTGCCGTGCCCGTGGAGCAAATCTTGGCCTGGGACCTGGGTTCATCTGCCAAATTTCTATAAGGCGCAACCCACTGGAACCGCGGCATTAATATAATTCGCCAAGTTACGCGCCTATCACAAAATGCCGGGACTTGAAGGAAAGAAGAAGAAACATCACGCACGCTGACCTTATAACTTTAAAACCAGTGTGTCTCAATCGTACTTTTGACAGCGAGATGGGATTGTGTGACTTGCGTGCCGCCCCTCGATATATGGGGTGAGGGGAGGGGCCAGGGGCTTGCATGTGATTCAGCCCGTCCCGGCTTGCTGGTAAGATGATGGGAATGTCTCGTAACATTCGAGACGCCATCATTGAAGCATAAAACTGCCGCCACGGAAGCCCGCGAGAGGTGACATGTAATAGTAGCAAGGTAGCCCGAGCGCGCCCCAGGCAAACGGCTCGGATTGCCTCTAACGGCCTAACGAGTCCCAAGTCCCGGCCGATGGGACGATAGACTGGAGTTTAGGCCGAAAGATCATCCGTAGTGGCAATGACCATGATGTTCCCAGGGTTGTCGTTGTCGTGAACTCCTCATGGCATCTTGTTGAACTACTAGTTAGGGCATCAAGGGTCGTTTTTTGATAGGTATTGTGGAACAGTGGACATGGCACTCGAGGGAACCCGAGGTGAGCCCACTGAGCGCGCACTCTTGTCAGCCCGGGTTTTGTCGTGTTGCGGGTGTCGCATCCAATGCTTCGGCAACGATAACCGCTGTCGAGTCTCGTGGGCATTTTGACGTTCTGGCAAGCGGTGAGTACTTGCAGCAAAAAGAAGAATAATACCTATTCACAGATCTGAGCTCGGAACAAGATCTGAGACACACGCACAGAGTGAAAGCGGTCAACCCAACGAATTCTTGGATATGCTTGTACTCTGTACGAGTTGAGCTGGGCAGGTAATTGGCCACCAGGTTCATGCGGACCGTTGACGCTGGGCCGTCCATCACGTGCGGTATACGTCAGTCAGTTCTTTCAAGGATATCCCCCCGGCGACGTCCCGTTGTCGCCCTGGTTGTTGTTTCCAGCAATGTGCACGTGTCTCTCGCTGTCATCGTGAAAGCTGCCTCCCAAGTCCTGGTCGTCAATCCATCAAACGGAGTGCCAGGCAAGGTATTCCGCAGTTTGACTTGGGTGGCTGGATTGACACGTTGGCGGGAGGCAAAAGAACAGCCACCCCCGGAGTAATGTAGCGAATGGATCCCCTACCCGTCGGCACCGTAGTGTATCTGTAGTGCAGTCCAGCGCAGGCCTCGCTGGCGATCTTTCTCAGCTGTGCTAGGAACGTTGCTGTAATATTTCATGCGCGCGGCAGCGGCTGAGCGACGACTATCGGACAGATTAGGTTGCACTTTGTGAGATCAGATCTCCATTGGCAAGATCCGGTTATTTTTCTGTACATTAAGTGAAGTTTTTCTTCAAGGACAGGGAAAAGAAGAGGTCCGCTGTTGGAGAGGCCGATCCCGAACATGGTATCCATATGCTTAATGGGGCGTTGTATGTCTGTTGGCCGCACAAATACCGCAGGCCACGGCAGCATCCAATGCAGCTCGAGGTCACCAGCGTGCCACCGCCAGCAGGAGGTACTGTACATCGCTCGGCGGCAGTCCATAAGACTGGTGATTCCCGGCGGGGATAAGCGCAGATCCGCTCGACTACCGAGACACAGCCACACGCTTTCTGCTTTGGCGACCGTTTTACATGCAGCATCGTGTTCGCTTCTTTTTCTGACTGCGCATCTGTGGCTTGCCACCGACAGCGAATATGGAAATGCACAAAGTTTTTACTTGTTTCTTCCGTTGCTGCCGTGATCCAAAATAGAACAGCTACTCGCCTAGATGACTTTTGACGTACGCGTGTCGTAGACGACTTGAGCAACTGGCGTCCGTCGGCCCTCGGCTGCCCAAGACGGGAGGATGGAATGGTGGCCGATGCGGCAAGTCGGACATCGGTCCTCCATGTGTACGATGGTAAGATGGAAAGACGCAGTACCTCACTGGTCAGCAACTCAGTCTCCTGGGTCTTGGGTATGACTGTCACTGCTGTGCCCACGGATCGTCAATTCTGGAGCCTCGTCCAAGTGTTGCACCATGGTACGACTATGCTATAGCTCCGGCTCGGCCCTGAAGTTGTGGTGTTGAGTTTGCGTATCCGTACAACAGGGTCAGGGCTCTCCCGTTCTTGGTGTCAGGTGATGCTCAAGCAGGACAGGGCCAGGAACGAGGGAAGATAGCAGCCAGCCAGCGCAGTAGGTATGCCCCATTGCGCGTCGTGTCGGCAGATGGACTGGCCAATATCGAACCAGCAGGCAGCCAAAGTTTGCCCTTGTAGTATATGGATGTTGCTTGTCAATCCGAGTAGCGTGGTGTATTGAAGCACGGTCGAGGCTGCGGCGGCGTTCAGGTGGGTTGCGTATGCGTACACCAGGCAGGTCGACAACGGCCTAGGTACGGCTTCACCACTCAGCGCCTAGTCAAACACAGAGGTGCCGTCATCCTGGAGATCGCCACTACCAAGGTTCTTTTCTTTGCATTTGCATGTGGATATTTCCAAACGTATGGCAAGCAGCAAGTACCGAAGCTTGGTCCCTACATTAGCTACATTAGGTACATTAGGTATCCTGGTTGTCCGAGTGGCATGTTGCTTGCTTGCAATGCAAGATTCGAGAAAAGTTAAGCGCAGATTGGATTTGGATTGGAGTCTTCTTGATGCCAGATGCCCCGGTTTGTGTGAGTCAAAAGACAAAACAGACAACAAACGACACTGCCCCCCATCCCAGTCCCGTCCAGTGGATGGATGTGCGTAATAATGTGAATGCAAGCCCGCTGGGGCCCCGGTAAATGGTGAACTGAACGCTGGAAGAAAAAACAGCCAGAGGTCGGCTCGGCGGCGCCGTCAGTGGGGAACTTCTGTCCAGTACCGTACCGCCCAGCACCCCCCACCAGACCCTGGATTGCGGCCTCGGCGGCCTCTCGTGGTGAGTGCGACATGCCCTGAATGGACACCGAAGAGCACCTGCGGCCCTGTTACAAACTGCTGACTACACGACCTACCTACACGACATGCGCCAGTCGTGCACGCTCACGCACAACCATTACTATTGCCTGTTGTATGATGCGATGGTACGGATCAAGTAGAACACCACATAGATCGTCATCCCGTCCGGCATTATACTTGACCGAAACCGGAATCGTTCAACATGGAAGGCTTTGTTCCAGTACAGATACATGCTTTGATAGTGGCAGCAACAGGCCGGCAATGTCAGATACTGATACATAGACTTGAACATTGCAGCCAAAAATAGAAAGAAGTTTATGCTTTACTAGGCTTGCAGTGTAGGTATATGCGCAGTTGTTCGAACATCTGCTTCTAAAAAAACAAACAATCATTGGGGGGCCGAATACGCACATGGTGTAAACTCCATGAAGGTCTACCTTTTCATAGAAGCAACACGCCACAATGCATTCCTTACACGCGCCCAATTGTGAAAAATGTTTGCTCTAGCAGCTGACTATTCAAAAACATCTTGAACCGTCAATTGCCGCCTCGGTGCATCTCCCACCGAACGCCAGTCATGGAGATGTCCCGTGGAGTCTCTTGGTCAGATGACCGCGACCACATGTAGGAGAAATCTTTTTCGTCACGTCCCAAACGTCTTCTTTCGTCTTTCACTCTCCAGCCGTGTCTTACTCGTCATGTATTCTTCCGTCACAAGAAGCACATGGCTCATGATGGCCCTTCTCTTGCTGTGAGTGATGAGATACCATCTCGCGACCAGGATGATGCCGTGCTGCTCTCGACTTTCCTTTCCTTGACTCATGACCCTCCTGGCTGTAGTGGCCGGCCCATGCAGATCTCTGAATCTGGCCTCTGATCGATGGGAGACGCCTTCGGCAACGACACGGTGTCATTTATCCCTTTGCGTACAACCTTATCCTGGAAGGAAAATGGTCTTGTACGAAGTCAATATCGTTGATTGTCCAGTTGGAGGAGTCCGTCATGGGCGCACATCCAAGAGACTAGATAGCGCCGCATGTAGGAGACTCCGGATCCGGAAAGCCCTATACACATCCTTCTCACCCCTGATGTCCATTTCCAGCAAGCTTCAAACTGGACAAGATGACACCTTTCTACTTTTGAAAGGTCGAGATGGATCAAGGGCGCCTCACATCTCCCTTGTCCCCATGTTTTCTCTCCTGCCATAATTTGTCCTGCCAGTCTCTTTGCAGGGTCCTCGCAATCCCTTTGGGGGGTGTTCGAGGGTAGCGAAAGGTATTCCTGATTTTCTCGAATTTCCGACCAATGAAAATTAGGCCTTTTCTTACCCACCCTTGCCGACTAGACCTTTATCCTTTGGGCCAATGAGGAGTCTAAAGTGGCCTTTCACCTCTTGGTTCACCTTGAGCCGTCTGCGACTAGCAAGGAGTCTTATCCTGGTCATATAGCAATGATAGGCTATAAACCGCCGATGCCCTCCGCTGAACCTCGACCTGGGACTATGCCCATTATCCATATGCTCCCTTTTCGACCCCCTCCATCATTACTGTATGGCACATGGGGTCAGACCACACCATCCAGCCTCTAGCACACCAAACTGACGAGTTGACGGACGAAAAAGTTTTCCCTCTAAACTCTTTCCCCCATCGTCCGTCTCCTATGCGTCTGTCTCCTTCTCGTCTCAAGTCTCGACCGGGCACTGCAGTCGTCTCCGCGCGGCATCAGTCTCTCTTGACGCGACTAGCTGGCTGCCAAACTGCCCCGGGGGCACCAAATAAGCGCCCCCGGTACTCATCATCAAAGTTACTAACAGCGTTCCCCGTTGACACTATTTACTCGTACTATACAAACGGATTACTCATTAACACCACTACCATCATGCGGGTCGCTCGTTGCGGGTCGTTTCGAATAAGAGTCTGGCCCTGAGGCATCTATTCCCATTCGTCTGGAACTCTGGCAAGCAGCTTCCGAAATTCATTCTCGACAGCTTCGTTTTATGATACCCATAAGACTAGAAACCACCTGCAGCACCCAAAGGTCATGGTCGTAATGCACATTCTCGAACGGCTTGCCTCCTACTCGAGTCCACACCAATGCCAGGCCCAGGCCCAGGCCAGAACGTACGATCCTGCTACGTCCCTGCCGTGGAAGAACTTCATGCAGTCCCTACTCGACGGCGCCGTTGGACGAAGCTCGCCGGTCCCCACGAGATGAGGACAGACTTGCGCAGGGTCGTGTTTCCGTCATCTCACTAGAATCCTCCACTTCTTTTTTGGTCCCTCTCGATTGCATGAGTCTCATGTGAGATCCAATGCGGTTGGAACTGGAAGCACATGTGTGTCCTATCCTGTTAGCTGAACCGTGACTACATACCTGCTCCGTACCTACCTACTACCTCCCTATCCAATGCAAGTCATCGAAAAAGATAGTCGCCCCCCAGCATCGTACTGCATTAGCTGTCTGCAGCTACGGTGCCTCTGGGCATGGGGGAGAGATAGTGCGTAGCTGCTTTCGCTCCTCTTGTTCTCCTGAGATGAGATGAACCGCACATCCGCAGGGCCATGCATCGATGATCACTGCTGCAAGCTGACTCTGGGGTGACGTTCTATAGAATGATCGGGGCTTTTTTGACTTCAGCTGCGCCAGGGCCAACGGGATGCGATCACTGGCCAGAGGGTCCCGGGTAGATAATTTATCACAATACCGTAAATGTTTCAATCAATCTCTCAGCCCGACGAATCGCTTGTCAAGGACACTGCCGGACAGCCAAAGGACCGCATTGCATACTACGTCGAAAGCGAAAAAAAAGGTCCAGGCGAACCTCTTGGATACTAGTAGCCTCCGGTGCCTACATGACTTCACCACGGTCGTCATGTAAAGGCGTTGCCAACCTGCATAAGCGTCGACGACTCATTTGCTTTCCCAGTAAACAAGTGCCACTTTCATCAGAGTTCAGGTTCGGTTCGATAGTCATGGCTTTCCGGCGGCCCACCAACAAACAAACGGGTTCGGAGATATGACTATCAAAGGGAAGATGAAAAACTTGTTGTTCGAAAGTTGGAGACGGGCTTATTACAGAGGGAGAGAGAGTGAAGAAGCATGATGATGAAAGAACCTGACTGAACACAACTTCAACTATCCAATGACATGACAGACAAGATTGTTTCCCAGCGTGTTCCAACATTTCATGGCTTGCAGAGGCGAGCGCACCCTCACAAGCAGAAGCGAAGGGTGGAGCGGTCCAGAAGAAGAACATGCTCACTATAGTTACCGATAATGCGAATCAAATTTTTTGTGGATAAAAGATGGCTTGTCATATATCACTTGTGCGCAGAGTTGAGGGTGGCCCAAACAGTTGTGTTGCATCGGCACATACACACACACGCAGGTTCCATGATCATGATGTTCAAAAGTCAATAGAGGGGACAAGATCAAAAGATGTGTGTTGAAGCGCCTCGACATCGGAGACGGCCTAGGTTCCCTGCAGGTGCCAGTGCGCCGGCCAGTTCCGGAGTGCCGGCAGGGCTAAAATAGTGACGAATGCAGGGAACAAGGACGGAAAAGTGTCACTCGTCCTGATTAACAGATTTTTTTTTGACGTTTTTTTTTTTCCTTTCTTGACCAGTGACCTCAAGCCTGGGACCCGTCAATCTAATGTAGTACTACTACTAACAAGACGCGGGGTCTGACTGAAAAGCTGGGAGACAGATCATGATCATGATCATGGATTCCATCTCATCACCTGCTTTCTGTCCGTGTGTAAGTTGCCTCCCTCTCATCAGCACAAAAGATCCAAGGACGTGCAGAGGCGCAAAGTTTTGCTTGCTTCTGGAATGTCCGCTGCAGGCTCTGGGAGAAGAATGAGGCCAACTGCTACCTTGCCTGGGATCCAATTGTGGATTTCGGAAGGCAGGTAATGTAGCATCCAGTTCTGCTGCGTGCACACAGCGGAATATACAGAGTAACCAGATCGACCTGAATGAACCGCTTTTGCCCACTACTACTGAACGACCCTCCGGTGCTACGTCGCTGGTAGTCCCACTGGCAGGCCGACCTACATTACATACCTACCTAAACCTGACCTCGGCAGGGCTGCCTCTGATGTAGTGTACGCAGGTGGTGAGTGTGGTCTGTACGCTACAGCACTAGCGCTATAGGTGCCGAGTTGCGCCGTTTGTACCAGTACCCGAGCCAAAGATGGGGTGGCGCGGGCAGCGCACTGGCCCAATATGCACCTTTCAGCTCCCTCCCATTCCCAGCGCCGCTCCCATTTGTCCGTTTACTTCAGCATATGCAAGTCCAAAGACACAGCCCACTTTTTGCAAGAAAAAAAAAGAAAAAGTGCGATGCTACTGCTGCAGCAGAGAAAAAGAGACAGGACAGGGCCAGTTTCGACTTTTTTTTGCCGCGCATGACCCCAGGAGATCGGCCGACCGATGGACCTGCCGAGCAGTTGTCTACTGCTACCGCCGCCCAGTAGTGTTGTAGTAGTCGACTCTCGAGAAGCAGGTTCCAGGAGGTACGACCCAGAAACAGTGCCCCTCCGTTGGCCTGCTACTCGCTACATACCTGCTACCTGGATTAGCTGACGATGATGAATATTCAGGGAAAACTAAGGTAGGCACATATGCACTGTCGGCCGAGGCGAATACTGACCCGGGTCTGATTCTGCGGTAGGTACCATGGAAGAAGGCGATGCAACGACTACTATGATCGCCGCGAGACGGATATACTCCCACGGACTCAGTAAAGTGAGGAGTCACTAGTAAAGCCTGTTGTGGTCGACGACTGCGCACTCCCACGGATGACAGGTACTGTAGCGTAGCAGAGGTGGCTACAGACTACAACCTACCTACACTTACACATACTGACTAACCCGAGCTAGAATGGCAAGCGAAGTGCAGGTATTGATCGATGGATGGGCAGGACCCGCGCAGCCGATGGCTGGCCAGTCTTGGTTACCTTGCCCTCAATTCTCGGCCCATCCCAAGTTCTCAACCCATCATGGGTCTGCGCAGCGACTAGGTAGGTAGGTAATGTACCGTCCGGCCTGTCGTCTACACTAAAAGTGACCTGACATGGGGCCCGACTGTCCATCGCCCGGGTCGGAGCGGGAGAAGTGGAAAGCCCAGAGAAGTAGTGTGGTTGTGTAGTGCGTGTGCGTCTGCGCGCAGCGAGAGAGAGAGAGAGAGGACTATTATAACTCACCCCACCTCTCATCGCGGCTGTCTCTTGTCTTACCCTCCCTTCCTCTCTTCACGAGTACTTCGTCCTCCATTCTCTTCTTCTTATTTGCGGTTGCAAGGTGTGCAAGCTTAATACCCTGTCCCAGGGACCGCCTCGCTCCGTCATCACTTTTCTCTTATTATTCGTCTTTCCCGTCCATCCTCGTCACTACCGGAAGCGCTTCTCTCCACCAAGCCATCAAGGATTCTCTCTTAGTCACCACCATAGAGTTTCCTCTTCCGACAAGTCTTCCTTCGTTCTGCTTTCCGTTATCGTGAAATATCCCCCCAAAAAGAGTCGAAAAGAAATTTCACCCTGTTCTGAGATCTGCCCCCGAGGTACCCCGAACATGCCTGTTCAACTGCTGCCAGCCTCCGCCGCGGCCTTTGCGCCGAGGGCTTCCTCTGTCAACGTCGTCCTGGGCTCAAAGGTCGAGCCGTGGTTAACACAGACCCTCAAGCGCGTCAACAAGGTCAAGCGCCCGCTCAACAGCGTACCCCAGCACCAGAGATGCCTGACCGATATCCTGTCGTCGCCAAACGCCATCTGGACCCTGACTTCCATCATGCTGCCCAAGCTACCAGAGGCCGAACTACAGACTGAATCCAACCCGCTGCTCGAGGCCATTCGCAACTACCAGCTCCTGCACATCGAGGCTTATATTGTACATGTGGATATGGTCCTGCGCAGCGAGGTCGCCTACAAGCTCACCCCAGACTCGATCACTGCTCTCATCGAGTACCACAAGGAAGTCCACTGCGTTGACGCAAAGGCCGCCACCTACGACTGGTCGGAAAAGGATCAGCAAGCCAAGAAGTTGCACGAGGACTTTGTCCAGGCCATCAACAGGTTCGTCTTCCGGACGCACGTCTCTGCTCTCGAGGGCCTGGAGGAGGAGGGTGCCGGAGAGTTGCTTTGTGGAAAAAGCGAGGACGTCAAGAACAACATCCTGGCCCTGATGAAGCCGCTTCTGCCCCCGCCGCCCAGGATCGTCGACGTCGTCCGCCAGCCTCCTCTGCTGCCCAGCTCCCCGGCAGGCGCAAGCATATGGTCTCAGTCCACGCCTTCGCCGGCCGCGGTCCCTGCGCCGGTGGATTCCTGGCGGGTGCTCCCTTCGAGCCCCAGCGTCACGTCGACCTGTTCGGATTCCACTCCGATCTGGGCCAACATGGGTCTGAGCGAGGTTCAAGTCCCTTCACCTCCGACTCCTTTCAGTCAGCCATATACTACTGCCGGCTTCTTTTACAGTTCGCCCATGGTATCGGCGCCCATCCCGGCACTGCCTCTGCCCAGCATGTTGACGGCGCACTGCGGTATCAATGCTGGCTTTGGCGGCTTCGGTTGGGATCGCTACCAAGAGTATGCTACGACAATGTGACAACCACCGCCCACAAGAAAGAGATCCCGGTCCCCGGTCGTTACCCATCCTTGAGAGGAGACATCCACCGTCTGCCTCAGCTCTGCTCCTCGGGCAGCTTGTACAAAGCATAAGGGCGTTTATTCGGCATCATCTCCACAGCGACTCGATATCACAACATCTCAGCATATATATCCCAGGGTTTTCTTTCTGGTCTCATTTGCGATTTTTCATTTTATAGCGAAGCGAGCGTTTGATTTTTTCGGGAACTCTCAATATCATCACCAACCGCGAGCTCGGTCACAAGGCTAATCCTTTCCATTTCATCATGGTTGGAGCCTGGGAGGGCTTTCTTTCCTTTTTTTGTTTTGTCTGGGTCGCATTTACAACAGGGCAGGTCTTTGAGATATAGAAGACCGGGTTTTCTTATCACTTTAAAATAAGAGGTATACGCAGCAATGCACTCAACACCCAACACATACCCGGCAGAGACCGGAGGCAGAGATCATTTGGTTACCGGATTTCCTGTTTTTTGTTTTTCTAGTTTTGGTTTTTGGTTTACACGGCATAAAGCGGCTTTCTTTTTTTGGATGATACCCCCATTCTGCGACTTGGGAACAATCACGACCTCCACCCAGTCTGCGCACTCGCTTCAAGTTTTCATACGAATTTTCCGGCCTCGTTACGAATGAAACGAACGACCTAATGACGAATACCTTATGAGCTCATGACGACTTTTACGAAACTCGATCGACTTGACGTTGACAATTTCGGCAAAGTCGTGCACTTATGGATTCAGGCGGGGAAGCAGGACTGTGTCTTTGCGATCCTCGTAGGTCGATTCACAACAAAACTCATCTCGTAGCCGAGACGCGTCTTGGAGGAACACGCGGTCAGAGGCAGACACTGGTTGTCGACAACACCAAGGCTTCTTACCTGGTGGCTGGCCAGGCTTGCCAACAGCGGCCACCCGGGATGCAAGCGGGACTTGAAAGCGATGGGAAGGAATCACAACTATACAAAGCTGGGCATAAACACACGATAAATTTCTGCTGGGCAGGGAGATGCATAGCCCTTTACTGTCGTCAAAGCTAGCATCATCCCAGCCTGCCGACCATCTTGCCGGAAAGCGCCACCGCTCCGAGAAGGCACTAGGAAGCGCCGCGCCGAGTGGAATCAAGGGAATGACGGCCTGCTAGTCGGGCCCTTCTGCCCCCTTGATGCTCGAGCAGCGGTCGGTCTGGGCTAGAAGGACGCGGAATGGCCTCACGGCTTCAGTTGGCGGAGGGCTGGTTCGATGAGCAGCAAAAATTGTAGTTCATCCCTCTACATCCCGCAAGTCTTTGCTGGCTTGCGGGGCGCTCACTGATGAGATGTGCTGCGCGCATCTCAGCAGTGAGCATGGGATGCTGGCCAATGGCATAAACAGTGTCCAGGTGACATTGTATATACCATTTGATTTGTGAATTTAGTAGTTAATCGAACAGCCAAAAAAAAGTTACCACTCATTTGACCGTTGTTTCTGAAGTTGCTATCCGTGACTTTGTCCTCATGTCACATGCAGAAGACTCTCAGAGAGCATGCCAAGGTCGGAGTATCTAAATCGAGAGACCCAGGAGCAGCTATAGGGAGACGAGTCGGAAAATCAAGATTTCGTCTCCTACGAGGCTGTGACACCACACAGACGGGAGGCTGCATGCAATGTTTCTACAAATACTCTCTCTCCCCATCTAGGCGTCCGTGTGCCCCTGATTACAGGCGATAAGGCACCCGAAGTGGATGGGTGTCGTTCTCGGCCACCCTGCGTAAAGGTCTCCCTCCCCACGGGTTCCGGTTCTGGCTCTGCAGGCGTGTGGCTCAGCATCTTACCTTGCATGCATACACGCGAAGGGGTGGGCACCAGAGGCGAGGCAAGGCGAAGGAGAGGATATTCGGATAGTGTTCTGGTTCTTCCAAGTTGGCATGTCCCGGGCTTATTGTTGTCACCCTACTTTTCGCTCCCGCAGCCCGAGTTATTCGTGTTCTTCCTTTTTGAGATCCGGCGGAGGGGGCGGAGACAAGATATGCCGTTTCGGGGAGGATGGGGGATGGGCTGCGCCGAGATATTGTACCTACCTGGGTATGCAGTCATACAAAATGTGAATATCATTTCCTAGTTCGGGAGGCCGGGTTTCCCGGTTGCGGAAAAGGTCTTTTTACTAGGTCTTTTTGCAGGGAAAGTTGGGCAGGTACCTAGGTAGTTAGTATGTGAGATTTTGAGAATGCAGTCAGCTCTCATTTTCTTTCTTCTTTTGCTCGGATCTGGACCTGCATTGACTGGGCGAGTGTATAGAAATGGGCCCTAGGGCTGAGAGAGCATGGTATGGATTTTACAGACCGGATGACGCCGAAGATGATGGACAAATCGCCGATGCTTGCTGCCTATGATCCCCTTCCGGCAGACGCAAGGCTCAGGCAACAGAATTGCTATCGCGCCTGGGCCGTTGGAAGGGCAATTTTTAATTCCAACAACTCGGGCGTACGGACATGGCCGTCAAGTCTGCGCCTCGTCGAAAAGGCTGTGGTCGGGGTCGTGGTCGGCGTTGGTGCTGTGCGATTATGTCGTGCATCGATATGTTGGTGAACAGACGTGGGTTTTGTGTCGGATCGATTGGCTGGCTTACGGGATGCGGATGAGCTGCCAATCAGGGGATTTTTCAAGTATGACAGGAGACATGGTCACGAAATCGATCATTTTTATGCTGCTTATCGGATATCCTGACGATTTGATAGATTCTATCTGATTCATCATACTTATGAGGCTCGCTCTAGTTCTACAGCCTTGGTATCGCAGGCAGCTCGCTGCCTGGAATTGATACACAAGACCCTGTGTGCATCTGTCAAGAAGTCTGCAGTAAGCACCGTTGTGTCAGGGTCGATGTCCACATACTGATTCGGACGTGAAATGCTTATGCTAAGCTGAACAAGACGATACAAGGCCCTTGTATGTGCAAGTTCTTCAAGAGTTCTGATGCGGTAATTCCCAGAGGAGCATGGTCGTTGTCTCTTACGATGCGAGTGCAAGCCTGTGGCTATACAAATAAACCTGATAAAATCGATCCAGTTCACGATTCAAATTTCAAATAGATCCAACGTGGTGAGATACTAAGGATGCGCATAGTCAATGCCCAATGCATGCATAGTGTCAACATGAAGAGAAATTGAAAGAGGCACATACGCCCGCCTGTCAGGCACCACAATCAGATGCTCAGTCGACATACGATATACTGGAGTAATCATGATTAGAATTCGATTGTCCATCAAGAGTAATGGAAGTTCAGATGCGCGTCCTTCATGTTACCCCTCCCTACGCAAAATGGAACGCGTCGTTTCTTGGGTTGGCCACAATGTTTACCTTGCCTGAAGAAAAAATCTTTGTTCTGGCGCGCCACGCACAAGAACAACAACACTCGTGCCAGCTCCGACAGATGGAGACAGCTTGCAACCGCAACACTCACCACACCATCGCCTAAATGGAAAAGCTCCCAGCTTCATGGAAGCCATCGGACAAGATGTCTAGAGAAGCCATCGGCGAGGCTATCCAGCTGCTGCAGTCCGCGATTCGCGTCGGCGAGCACACCATTGGCCTCACCGAATACCAGCCCCGCGACTTCATCGAACCAAGCAAGTTGGAATTTGCGACACGAATGCGTGATGAGAAGAAGAGGGCACTTGAGTATACCGTCGCAAAGAAGAGAGCACTTGAGCGTGCCACCGCCGAATGGGTAGATAAGTTGGATCAAGACCCTCTGCCTGAGGTTCCTCTGTCTGAGGATCCTCTACTTGAGGTTCCGACGCGGTTGGATGAAGATCGCCGAAAGAAGAGACTGCTGGATTTCACCGGCAACTTCACAGCAGCAACCAATCCCGCTGGCATTGTCCGAGGAGGAATCGCACCGATGCAGTCCTTGGTTGATGCTCAACCTCTCTCCAGAACCACTGACTTGGCAAACAATGCAACAACATTTACATTTGAAGGCCCGCCGAGCCTTCGTCGCTTCTTTGAGAATGGATGGGCAACGGCTGCAGCAGAGTACTACAGACAATCAACTCCCTCGGACTTGGATCAAGAAGTAGAGATCAAATCGCCAGGCGTCTGTCCTGAGAGCCCCGACACCCGCGAACCCCGACTCCGCCGCAGCAAGAGAAGACTGCGTGCTGCAGTTGCAGACGTCCCCATTCCATTTGATGCTCCGACCCGAGATCCCAAAGGAGAGATCACACCGTCAGACTCCTGTCCGGACACCGAACCTCGCCTCGAAGCCACCGACATGGCAGAGGACCCAACGACACAAATGTGGCTGGAAGTCATGTCTTTGGATAAGCAGCACACCAAGCTCCGTGAAGAAATGTGCAACCCTTCGTCGTCCCTTCGAATTCGCAAATCTCGTCACACCAGGCTGCATGGTGTGACCCAAAACGACACACGCCTAATCCGCATATTGAAGGAGGATGCCGGATGGAGCTTCGAGAGAATCCACGCTTATTACAAGGAGCACGACAACCCCAATATCACGATGGGTCAATTGGAATACATCTGTTCAGAGCTTTTCCCGGACCCTTTCGAGAAAGAGAGATACACCGTCTAACCATGAGCGACCGCCAAGAGTCGCGTGCAGCATCAACGTAGCACTTTGTCCCTCTTTGCGCTACCACGTCAGCCTCGCGGGTGCGATCACTTCCTGTTACACAGAGCGGCACCTGGAAGAAAATGAGGGGCGACAGAGTCTTGGGTGGCGACTCCTGTGCGATCTCACTGCTGTTGACATTTCGTTCACGACCGCGAAACTCGATCTTGATTTTCTTTTCCTTTCTCGTTCAAAAACTTCCATCGTTTGTACAAAGCCATCAAACGCATTGGGAGACTCATCGCGAGAGGCTTGATCTCTCCGGATCCAACAAGGATCCATTGTCCAATCGTCACTCACCACGATGCGTCTTTCTGTGGTCTTCAGCCTCGCGTTCGCCATCGCGGGCGTGCGGGGCACATCTCCGTACTGCCTTGGGATGACTCTAGATGTGGATTGGTGCTGGTAAGGACCACCCCTTGCTCTGCGAAGCAACGAGAACCTCAATTTGCATTGCTAACAGGTCGACGTTTACGAATCTAGGAACAACTTGGTTTACGGCAGATGTCATGACAACAAGCTTGTCGTGAGTCACGACTGCGACTACAAGTCAGAGACGTGCAGTGATGCTCAGGGCGGTGGTGCAAGCTGTGTGGATAAGCACAAATAATAATAGCCGGGAGAAGGCCGGCGAATGTAATCATGATTTGAAGCGATGAGCAAAAGGGAGGAAGCAGATTTATGGTTCACCAAATCGCAGTTTTCTCTCTCTAGAAGAGTGCGAGGAATTGCTGTGACGTCTAGGTTCAATGTTTTCGATTCGAATTCTCGACCTCGTACTCTCAGACACGTGAGCAGAAGATGTGTACATCAGTTCGAGGATAATAATACAATGAAATCAACGACCTGTTGCGCAATGCCCATTCAACACTGAGGGATTGACACCACCGATGCTGTCGCAAATGAAAAGCACTAATATCTAATGAGCCCATGCCACAGCGTCGACGAGTCCCAGGGTACAGATCACGTCTGCTGCATCATGTCTGAGAGAACTTGCAGTTTTAAGCACTTTTCTTGCCACGAGTCCATCTCAGTATCCGTTCTCGATCCCACTACCACTCCTCGCCCATCGTAGCACTTAGTTGTCCGCTCTTATGGTATCATTTGTGTTCGGCTGCACATAATCTGTACCTAGTGAATATGCAAGCCTGGGGACCGCGCATTTTTATGTGTATGCACAAACAACTATATACGAACATCTTTGTTCAAGATAGAACGTCAGAGGACAAGTGTACGCTGAGCCCTGGCAATAGCTACGTAGTCTCGTCGGCCCACCCGCCCAAGACCTGACCGCCGCTTTCTCTAGAGGCTAGAGTCTACAATACTGGAGTCTAGTATACTATAGCATCCGGCCCCACTTGCTCTCTTCGAGAAAGACCCAGAGACCCTCAGCTCGCAAGCAATCAGAGCAAGTGGGTCCGAAAGCCCAATCATGTTCCTCGAGTCGTGGTTGTAATAGGAGTTGGGTATTGCTTCAACGTCTATATAATACCATCGTCGACGTCTCTTCTCAAGAGAAAGGAGCCCAGACATCAGACACTTACAGCTTCACATCCATCTTCGTTACATTCCATCGTATCATAGTTCTCTTCCAAGCAAAAGAAAACGAAAATCACCATGTCTTCCATCCGCCGCGCTGATCCTCCCCTGCAAGACAGTGTCTTCAAGATGTTTGACATGACTGGCAAGGTCACCATCATCACTGGAGGCTCCGGCGGTATAGGCTACGAGGTAGCCCGTGCCTTGGCCGAGGCTGGCTCCGCCGTGGCCCTCTGGTACCACTCCTCGTCTGTCGCGCAGAAGCAGGCCGAGACCATCGAGAACGACTTCAAGGTCAAGTGTCGCGCTTACAAGTGCGATGTGTCCAATTTCGACGATGTACGTTCTGTTCCTGTGTTCTTTCTCCTATAAAGTTAGATCCATGTCTGACTAACTTGCCAACCCAAAGGTCTGTGCCGTCGTCGACAAGGTCATTCAAGATTTCGGCAGGTTGGACGTCATGATCGCCAACGCTGGCAAGCCCTCGAGAGCTGCTGGCCTGGACGACAAGCTTGAGGACTGGCACCGCATCGTGGATCTCGACTTCAACGGCGCCTTCTACTGCGCCCGTGCGGCAGGCGAGATTTTCCGCAAGCAAGGGTCGGGCAACCTGATCTTCACTGGATCTATGAGTGGCCACATTGCAAATGTTCCTCAACTGCAGGTAAGTGCTCTGACATTATCTCCCTTTTTCTTACCTTTGCACATCACCAATGCTGACCACTATCCACTAGGCATGCTACAATGCCTGCAAAGCCGGCGTCATCCATCTCGCCAAGTCGCTGGCCGTCGAGTGGGCAGGATTCGCCAGAGTCAACTGCGTGAGCCCCGGGTATATCAACACGGCCATCTCGGATGACTGCCCCCAGTCGCTCAAGGACGATTGGTACTCGCGCACCCCGATGCGCAGAGACGCCGACCCGAGGGAGCTCAAGGGTATCTACCTGTACTTGGCCTCGGACGCGAGCACCTTCACAACGGGATCCGATATCTTGGTGGATGGAGGGTATACGTGTATTTGAAGCGTTGATAGTCTGCTACATGGACAACGGGAAACAGAGTTCCACTATGGATATATGTATAAATACAAAAGAAATCGAACCGAAATGACGCCCCTCATGAAGGAAGTGGCCATGAATGCGGCTGCTTCACGTCCTCCTGAACATTCGGGCCCGAATGCACATTGACCGTGTTGCCGAAATTGTCGTTCGTAACGCTATGGCTGGACAAGGGCGAAAACGCATCCTTGGTCGGGCTGACCGGCGACAGAGGGTGGATCGCTTCCTCGTCGTCCTCCACGCGCGTGTTGAGGATCGACATGCCCCAGGTCATGTTCTTGCGGATCACCGGACGGCTGTTGCCGGAGGCGTACGGGGCCGACGACTGCTTCGATCCCGCGGTGGTGCCCCAGGCCTTGGGGCGGATGGATATCCAGACTGGTCGCAGCGTCGGCAGGCAAGCTTCGGAGCGTTAGCTGCTGTTGAGGAACGAGAATTCGGGACTTTGCACGGGGCTTACCGGATATGATGGCAAAGTCGGCTTCGACCGTGGCCCAGATTGCCTGGTCAATGACGTTCCAGGTCATGTCTGCCGTTGTGGGCTGCTTGCCCACGGCGACGAGTCTCATGATGGATGCCAAGCAGACGCTGCAGCTAGTTAGCACACCTAGACATCTCTATAAGAATGAGAAGTGGTTGTCTTACAAGCCTCCCAAAAGGAACATGGAAGCAATGGCTCTCTTTTGGTTACCGGACACGTTGAGCTTCTTGACATATGGCAAAGGCAGGACGAGAAGCGCGACGTCGATGAGGATATTCGGGATCGAGATGGCAAATAGGAACTTTTGGCTGTCGACATTGCAGTCCGCTTCGACGGTCTTGTCCCAGAAGCCGCGAGTCGGGATGCACTGCAGGAGGGTGAGGAGGAACTGCATTATCTTCTCGTCAGTGACAGAAGCCCTCGATGATCGCTTTGTCACTTACCACGGTGATTCCCCACATGAAGACCAGCGAAGCCATGATGCCAATAGGGATCTTGATATTGGACATCTTGAAGATGCGCCAGTAGAGGGCGAGGATGGAGAACTTGACAAAGACGATGACGCCCGTGTAAGTCAGCTCGCAGGCAAAGTCGGCAATCAACAGATCCTCCATGACGTTGGGGCCGAATGTCTGAATGTGCTTTCCGAGAGCTCGAGGGATCCCTATTCCTTCTGATCAATACACGCCGAGACTAAGAACAGCTGGAGAATCACTTACACCAGAACAAAGTAGCCGTGAGGCCTATGGCACAAGCCTAGGAATCGTCAGCCCTCAATTCTGCATTCCATTCCATTCTAACGCATAGGGACTTACAGCACTGGCAAGAATAAGCCAGTCGTCAAACCACATGCCGGCGCCTCTGCGTCGTCGACACCAGACCCGGAGGCCGACGCATATCAACGCAATGGCGCACGGAATCGTGGACGACGCGTACAGATTTGGCTGCCGAGTCTCTGTGAGATCGGGCAGCGTCGTTTCGTTTGCCATTTCGACAAAGATGCGAGGTGCAGCACTTGGGCAGGGCAGGGCGATTATGCAGAGATGATTCACTCGTGATTGGTAATTGCGAACGGTAGCATCGGAGCAGGTGAAGATATATCGTCGGCAACACAAGAAGCGCCTCTGCCCGGTAGCGAGCAGAATTCCTCCTTACTATTTTCTGCTCGACTCCGCACCCTGACCTGATATTGTTCCTGCTAGGGTCCTTTTCACTGCCCAAACTATTCCCGTATGCCACCCATGGCAATATCGTCTGCGCAGGATTCTGCAGGGGAAATTGGCGTTTATTCCTCGGCCACGAAGAATTCTGCAACGATCGGCATGTATGAAGAATAAGGTATGCACAGTGCACCCAGGCGACTATCGCCCTGATGCTGGTTCTACAAATGCGGATGCATGCGGGAGGCGGCAAAGACTGGGGTTCTAACTTCTCGTATGGCATGATGCAGAATTGCGAGGGGACCGAACCAGTCAGACTACGCATGAGCGTGATTGACCACCCTATCTCGACATCGCGATGCTCCAGGACCGCGATCCTAATAATGGAGCATCACATTCCCTCGCATTCCGGGTTTGGCATCACTTTTTGCAGACGGCACCTACAGTCGCCAAGAGGTCGGGACTTGGCGAGCCTGTCAGCGTTATTCCGAGCAGCGTGGAGTACACCTGACCCTGGATATAGCGATTTTCAAATACACACGATTATTATAGCGAGAGTCGGGTGTAGCGGAACATCGCTCCCGGCGATCCCTTCCCGTTGCCCTGAAGGATCATCCCGGGCGGGGGTCAAATGCAGGGATCGCTAAAGGACCGAGACTGTCAATGTGGGTATGGAGAATCCCACAATAACCAGGCACAAAGGACCTGATGAGTGCCACGGATACGTTATCTGCAACATAGCAGTAAGCTGTACAGGCAACTCGGCAGTGGTGGGTTTGCTTGCCCCAGCCGTGAAATAGCCAGTGGGCTGAAGGACTCGAAGTCTTTTTACAATGGATTTCATGATATGTTGCTCGGGGCTAGGGAGTGGAGCGATGGCCACCGACTATTTCGATGCTACTGCATCCTTCGAGTTGGTCCCCTGGCATGGATGAAAGCGAGATCGCGGAAAGGGCTGCTTGTTATATCTCACTTTGTCCCGCCGTGGGCCTTTGCCCATCGGGCGTATTTGGTGATATGATCGATAAACGCAACGACTGCCCTGTCCGATCGCAGACTGCACCTTGCAAAAGACTTCTAACCTAGCTCACTTGGTCGAGATTCTGTATACTCCCTCTCTCTCTCATACATACGATTCACAACATGTCCTCAAGCAAGCCAGAGATCGTGCTCGTGCCCGGCGCCTTCGGCACGCCCGCCGGCTTCGACAAGCTGGCCAAGCACCTGCACGCCGCCGGCTTCTCGACGCACGGCGCCGCCTACCCGAGCTGCAACCCGGCGGACCCGGCCGTGGCGAGCAGCGCCAAGGACATCGCCTATATCCGCGATGAGGTCCTGCTGCCGCTGCTCGACGCCGGCAGGGACCTCGTCGTCCTCGTGCACTCGTACGGCGGCGTCGTCGGCGGCGGCGCGGCCAAGGGCCTCGACAAGGCGAGCAGGGCTGCTGCAGGCCAGAAGGGCGGTGTCATTGGCATGATCTACGTCGTCGGTAACATCACGCTCGAGGGCGAGTCTCTCATGGAGGCCGTCGGCGGCGCCTATCCCCCGTTTATCAAAGTCGGCAAGGTCAGTCGAAACCCCAAAGATCGTAGCGGATTCCGCGCTGACATAGTCACACTAGCCGGGCGAGGGTCTCGCCGTCATAGAGCCGGCCATGGAAATCCTGTACAACGACCTGGACGCCGGCCGCGAAGCGGAGCTGGCCGCTCTCGTGCAGCCGCACGCTACGCGCGCGTTCGAGACCAAGCCGTCGGCGCCGGCGTGGGCGGACGCGGCGTTTGACGGCCGAAGGGCGTACGTGCGCACGCTGGACGACAACTGCAACCCGTACCCGCTGCAAAACATCTGGATCGAAAAGTCCAAGGTCGCGTGGGACGTGGTCGACTTCAAGTCCGGGCACATGCCGTTCGAGAGCAAGCCCGAGGAGCTGGCGGTGCACATCGTCAAGTTCGTTGAGGGGTTCCAGAAGTTATGAGTAGTAATTCTCAGGGCCGGACTTTGGGGTGGACTCAGGCAAGATTATAGGATACGTTTAAGACATGTATAGGTAAGCATAATACAATATTTAGATGGATATTGATTGTTGCAATGTAACGCTCTTGACCTTTGCCATATAGTCCCGCTTGTTAACTGGTTTCTACTTTCCAGTCACATTGATGAGGACTACCCATGACCGAATATTGGGAGACTCGAGTCTCCAGGGCCGAGAATGCTCACATGAGATTATTTCGTTGTTTCTCCACCTATTCCAAAGAGAACCAGGCCCGGTCGGTAGAGATTTTGGATAATCACATAGACGAATGGCCCCCAAAATTAGAATCAATTATGCCATTGATCAATTCGTGATTTGGGGGCCACGCCAAAGTACAAAGTATAGACATTACATCAGCCTGTCCCCACTTGCGAACGGAGGATGGCGGAAAAAAGAGACAAGTGCCATTCTTACGAATGTGTTTCCATATGAGGACTCTTAACTCGAGACGATCGCGCGGATGAGTGCAGCTATGACGGGGGGTTGACAGTCGAGGCCCGACGTCGAGTATTGTAAACCCGCAGTGGGAGGGACTAACACGCCAGGGACCGATTAGATGCTAGCCTCTGGGTTACTAGTTCGTGCCATCAGTCGATAGACATCATCTGTTCGGCGATAGGAAAGAAATTTCCGACTCGAATCACGGCAGTTGAGATCATGGGAGGTACCCGTGCCACGCCCCCACTAACGAACACCTCGCAAGCTCACCAACCAACTAAGGACGGGTATCATATGAGTTCGCTTATGGCATGCATATTTGCTGCAGATTAGACGATGCTGATCATGTTCCTACGTTGTATTATCTTTCCCAGCTACGGTATCAAGGTGAGATGGATGTCTAGATAGAGCAATTTCTATCCTGTTGGAGAGAAGTCAATCTCGAGTTGCAAGGCACTAAGATGGACCTCTCTTCAAGGGTCATGAATTCAGAAGCAATTGGAGTATCAATTGCGAGGGTGAACCCACGAATAGTCATCAATACATAAGCACATGTGTTGTTTCCAGTGGGTTTTGTCTATGGGACGGAAGAGGCTCGTGCCGCCCAAGCCATCCGGCTGTTTGGAGTGGGTTTGCATGGAAGACATTCCTTCTGGAAAGGAACCGAGGTATGCGGTGATATTTACAAGAATCATGGCCGCTCTATCCACAAGTGCACTGTACACTCACTGGCTTACGGCAAAATGGTCACATCACACTTCATCACAGACTCTAGAGCACCCTAGGTTGTCCTTTGGGGGCCGTTGACGATGGATCCCAGCAGAAAGATACTAACCTAGCATACTAGCATAACGGCTCTGACCGCATCGCGAGTGGCTCCAGTGGAGCTCACTAACGGTATCATAAGATCTTCAACCTGCGGGAGGGACCCAGACAGGCGGCACAGTTGGAATTAACAATCCTTCCGAGCCCGTCTCTGTCTCCCTATTCTGGGAATTGCAGAACAATTTTAGACCAGCACATACTCAGTATAGACAAAGGCTTACCTAGCAATTTGAAAGATTACAGAAACAAAGTTACGTTATGTGTGGATCCCCGCGTCGCCGAAGGGGATGATAATCGGTAACATTGGTGACGATGGATTCTACGCTATTATGGCGTACCTAGCGTGCTGTGCATGTCCAGGGGTACAAGCTACCAGGTAGGACGAAAATACACACCGAGGCCTGTAAGTCACAGCAAGGTCACTGTCGAAATCGGACCAGAAGCTTGATACGCGGATATCAACAGTGAACTGCACGGACGGAGGGTTCACGGTTTCTTCATCACAGAAACAGAGTCTTGGCGGCAGCACCAATCAAATTTGTCCCTGACGACATGCGTCGTATACTGATTTCTCGGATAGGTACTCTACACCTCTCATCGCGAATGTTTACAATATAGTCGTTTTCCGAATTGATACCATGCCCTACGACGGGCGAATCCTACATGAATGTGTGGATATGATGTGATCAAAGTTGTCCTGTACACCGAGTATGAGTAGATAGCCACAATGTTACCGAACCATAATTTAATTACTGTGGCAATTTTCTGTGTACAGCTTCAACAACAGTACTGTAGGAAATCCCACGCCAAGTATCAAGATCGCTCGGACTCTGGCCTGTTCCTGTGGGACTGTGTTCGGCACAGCAATGTTCAATCCACAAGGATGGGAACAAAGGTGTGCAATCTCCAGCGGAGCGAGCAGCCACTCCGGGAATACCATCACTATCTACAGGCCATTAGCGTGGAGATCAGCCCTGTATTGACCCATAATCGCTTCGGAAGGATTCTTGGGCGCATTGAAACGGTACCGCTCGTGCAAACACTGCATTTGGGATTGCGATCCCTCCGCCGCCGTTTTGTGTGTGCCGCGGACCTGCTTGAATGGATCATGAATGCCGGCGACGTCAAGTGCGGAGCTTGGCCAAGGAGATGGTCTTGTAATCCATAGACTCGCGTTTGGTCCTGCTAAATTTGTTCGCAACTTGGGCAGTTGTTGGTCGAGCGTGGTCCACTTGTACACAGATCGTGCTATGGACCGGCACCGTGTTGGCATCTTATACTGCGCTATACTGGTTTGCTAGCGTCACGGTCTCTCGTAACTTGACAGCTATAAATGTCGAGATGTATAAATACGACATCTTATAACGTCGGCTTTCCAGTATATAAGTCTTGCAGATATCGTTTTCTTTGACTTCACTTCTTTGCGACCTTCTGCTCAAAAGATATCCACCTGTATAACCCGCCCATTTCAAACAGACGAACGAGTTCTTGGTTGATCTATACAAATACCCTCAAGATCTTTCAATATGACGAGGACACTTCTCAACGGCAGCGCAGACACAAGTGTCGCGTCTAGACAGCCACAACATACCGTCAACGGCTCAAGCAAGCCAGATGGATGGAATGGTACACATGTCCACAACCATAGCGATCCGTACGCTCTGCTGAGAGACTGCAACGCCAACTCTCGGTAAGAATATATCTTTCGGCCCCCCTAAATACGGCACTTTCTAATATACTGGCATAGTTTGACCGCACAACACTACCTCTGGAAAGATCTTCTTGGATTCCTCGTTCATCCAGACATCCCAACGAACCAAGTAGACCTCAAGATTGCCGATGTGGCCACGGGAAACGGGTGAGTTACTACATATCAGAGAGGTGTAAAACCGCAGACTGACAAAGGAGATGAAGCATCTGGCTTCACGATTTCGCTAGCAAAAAGCCCAATTCGATCGAGCTCCACGGCTTCGACATCAGCCTGGATCAGGTCGGCCCCAAGCCCTGGCTGCCGGCCAACATGCACATGCACACATGGAACCTGTTCGAGGAGCCACCGCCAGAGTTCGTGGGCTACTTTGACGTGGTCCACGTCCGGCTCATCACCGTCGTCGTCAAGAACAACGATCCCCGCCCTGTGCTGGAGAACCTGTCCAAGCTTCTGAGTAGGTTCCCCCCTTGGGGAAAAAGAAAATACATCATGCTGACAGGATGTATCAACAGAGCCCGGAGGCTATTTGCAGTGGGACGAGGTCGACACCATCGGGTGCTCCATCAAGACCGTCCCGGGCGTCTCGGCTCCGAATCTCGACACGCTCTTCTCACAGCTCAAGGGTCGCGACACGTGAGTTCACCTCCTATTCTACGCTTAATCACATTTCACAGAAGCAGATATTGACGCGGACTAGATGGAAATACGAACTCAAGCATATCATGAGCGAAAACGGATACACCGGGTCAGAACTCTACACCTACGAGTACGGCCTCGGCATGGCCAGACTCTGGAGTGACGTGTACGTTTGATTCCACTCAATCCTCCTGCAAATTGTATCACGATGAGATACTGACCAAACGCAGCTATGTCAGCACCTGGAAGGAGTTTGCCGACAATATTCTCAAGACGCCCGAAGTCTCGAGTGAGCTGGAGCGAAAGGGTCTGGAGGAGAGCCGAAGGGGAGCGGCCATCATGGTGCCCAAGCTGGTGTGGGTTGCGAAGAAGCTATAAGTTGCCGCAGCGCAATGTCTCTTGACGTGGGTTGGTGGTTGAACAATGTAGAACGAGGCTCGACTTATATATATCCTTCATCAAGTACAAATTTTTAGTTCAGATCAAAGCAAAGAACCTCATAAGCTATTTCTGGGCAATTCATTGAGTTATCTGTATGATAGCATACCATAGACCAAGAATCCAGTCGCTGCTACTCGGTATATGCCTGACGCTGTATCATCGCTTGTGGAGCCGGGACTGTGCCACAATGAGAAAGTCAGCCGCCAACAACCAACTTACATACTCGACTCCATACCGTGGGCTATCGTCAACAAGGTCTCTTGATCGAAGAAGAGGGGTACCAGTTCATGTAATGTATATTATGTACTTATGTATCGCACATATGTTTATATTCTCTCAGGTTGACTTTTTATCACTTTGGAACGACAGGTTTTTGTTCTTTTGGACTCGTGATTTCAATTGGAAGCTCTCGAATTACTGAGAATGGCATCTAGATTGACTCTCGATGGTGGCATGGCCCTGGTCACTGGCATGAGTACACTATGAACCCATAATTCTTGCAGTTTCACAGAGAGCTTGGCTAACTCTTGTTGAAAACAAAGGCCGCTCAGGGTATTGGCAAAGAAACGGCGCTCGCCTTCGCTGAAGCCGGCGCCAAGGGTGTCATCTTCGCGGACATCAACCACAAGGGCGTCGAGGCCGCCGCCGAGGAGGGCTACAAGTATGCGAGGCATGCCGAGTATCAGGCTCTCGCGGCCAGGGTCGACTTGACCAACACGCAAAGCGTGCAAGACATGGTAGAATTGACGGTCAAGGAGTTTGGACGAATTGATTACGCCGTCAACAGCGCTGGAGTAAGTCTTTGACCTAGTTTTATGATTCGCCATTGTTTTCCTGGTCACAGCGAGAGGCAGACTGATCGAGTTGACGCCAGGATTTCCAGATTGAGATGGAACACTATACCTCCTTCACCCCCGCGCTGGATCTAGACGTATTTGCCAAGATGAACGACACCAACATCACGGGCGCGGTGCGTTTCGTCCGTGCCGTCATGGGGGCCATGTCGCAGCAAGAGCCCACGACATTCCCGGGGACATCGCGGCACGCATCGCGCAGCCTCGGAAGGGGTTCCATCGTCCTGATGGGTTCCTTGAACTCTCTCATGGGCGCTGCGGGCGTCATTTCGTACGCGACCGCAAAGCACGCCGTCATCGGAATATGAAGTCCGCCGGTAAGTCATCTCCTTCGAGCTCAGAAGTCTCCGCCCGGAGACACAGCAGCTGACCGAGAACTCCCCCGTCCTCAGCCGTCGACGCGCTGGCCCTGCAGAGCGAGATCCGCGTCAACGCCGTCTGCCCGGGCTTCGTGGACACCGCCATGGTGCAGAACTCTATGAGCAAGAACCCAGCGGTCAAGTACGCCATCGAGACGATCACTCCGCTCCGACGGAAGGCCACCGTCGACGAGGTCGCCGATTATATCGTGTTTCTGTCCAGTCCCTCGGCCAGCTTTATCAACGGCACCGCTCTGGCCATCGATGCTGGGTTCACATTGCCTGCGCCTCCGCCTCTGCCCACTGCGTAAGCGTGGAATCAATAGACCACCGAATCACAATATATCTCTGGGTTTTGCATCTTGTTTCGCCAACGTACTTTTCTTTCCAGCGCGGATCATTGTAGAGCCTAGAATCCTTGACAGAATGCTACGCCCGTGTTGGTAAAATTTGAATTGTATTATATATTATCGAGCATGGATCCGTGACCATTAAACTCTTTCGGAGATCCATTCCCACCACTTGTCCACCTTGCCTTCGAGTACGCTGCCTCCGACCACGTCGATTTCGATGTCGAATTCTCTCATTTGGCTAAAGGCAAACTTTTCCGAGCCGTACTCGCCGAGCCAGTCCTCGTTGTCGTCTTCGGCCAGCTCATCGGCGCCGACGCCCGAGGCCTTGAGGCCCTTACTCCTGCTCTGCCGTATCCGGCCGAGCTCGGACTCGAGGTTGCTCTTGACCAGGGACGCGGGCAGGGCGGTGAAGAGGTCCGTCTTGTTGGCGGCGACGAGTAGGTGCACGGCGTGGGGGGCCTTGGACGTCTTGCCGACGCCCATGCGCTTCTGCAGGGCCAGGAGGACGTCGAAGAGGTAGTTGGCGGCGGCGGCGAGGTTCTCGTCCAGGGCGGCGGCGTCGACGACGAAGACGACGCCCCGGAGCGGGTCCTTGTCGTTGATCTTGCCCATGGCCAGGTCGCGCAGCTTGCCGTGGCCGGGCGTGTCCTGTAGGATGAACTTGGTGTGCGAGCCCGGGGCGTCCTCGTGCGCGGCCTCGCGAAAGGACTGCACTCCGTTATCGGTGGAGGTGGTCAACTCGATCGACTGGGGAGTCTGCGACGTGTGCGTGGGAGTGGCATTGTCGCCGCGCTCCAAGAGGGTGAGGAGCGAGGTCTTGCCGCCGCCCGGGGAACCGACGAGCAGGATGGATGGCAGACTCGTGTACGGCGTCGTACTGCTGATGTAGAAGTGGACGAGAAGGGGGGCGATGAGCACGATGAGCACGCCGACCACGAAGATGGGCGTCGACGGGGTCAGGATGTACTCAAAGTACTGTTTGAGCTCGTCCATGGTGATGCGGTCCATGATGTATGCGGGCGCAAGCTGTAGCTGCTAGGGAGCAGGTGTTTCCTGAGCTTGTACAATCAAGCTCCTCCTTTTTGCTACTTTGTTGACTTGGGGGAGAGTGTCGATCCCTCAAAGGTCAAGTCGAGCCACGATGGTGCTGTGCTGTCCTAAAACGGTGCGATTGTGGTCTTATCGGAGAAGCCAACGGCCGTCAAGAGCTCAATTGCTACCGCTAGCTGGCTAGGTCGCCTACCTAGAGCTCAGCTAAACGGATGGAACTCGGGGTTCAGCTCGCCAAGCTTTTACCTTACTTACCTGCCTACCTTATGCGGCTGCGGGAGGCTGTGACTTGACAGCACCTGGAGGCGTTGCCAATGTTCGCCCCGAGGCTCCCCTCGGCCTCCCCTACAGTGAAGCTTCACAAGGCATGACCCCTGTCTCCCAACTGTTCTCTCGGGGACTTTAGGGCCAATCGAACACGGCGATCGCTTCTAGCGCGTTGCTTGACGGTGGCGCGGCAGACGTTGACACTGGCTCGTTTCTGCAGGTAATGAACGGAGGGCTGACGAAGAAGGCATTGTCAAGAATAGCCAATCTGCACTTTTTCCCTGAGCCTCCATTCTTCCTCTATGCGCCCGTAAGCCCTCCGCCTTGTCTCGGGGTCCCACTCGTAACACCATAAGACTTTCCATCCTTTCGGGCGTTTCATCGACTCTTTGCCATATGTTTCTCTCCCTTCTGTGATGCTTCATTTGTAGATACCCTCGCGCGCCGAACGCCCTCTCCATCCCCTGGGCCATTGATCTGCTCCGTAATCTAGTCCGACTTGCCGAGTTCCGGGGCCTCGTCCATCCTCCTACTACCTTTTAGTCTCGAGCCGAAGCCGACGCGATCTCACTACCGACAGCTTCCAGAAAACAAGAAGAACACCAGACAAGAAGAAGCGAAACTTTAATACACCCCTCGTTCCCGCCACGACTGATGTCGTCTACACCCCAAAATGGCTCTACCGGAGCCCCGATACAACCGTCCAACAAAGGAAGCGCCGCTGCGCCCCAGCTGAGCGCCGAAGCCATGGAGATGGGTAACATGCCCGGCGGCGACTCACCGCCTCAGGAGGACATCATGCAGCTCGCCAGAGTCGGCAACATCCAGGGCATGGAGAAGCTCTTCGAGAAGGGCGACTTCGATGCCACGTACGCAGACGACGAGGGCATCACCCCATTGCATGTATGCTAAACAGCTTGGACACGTGCCCGCGTGAAGCCGGAAGATGGAATGCTAACAACTGCCGACAGTGGGCCGCAATCAACAACCAGTATGCCATGGTCAAGTTCCTGATCGAGAAGGGCGCGGATCTGAACAGGAAGGGAGGCGAGTCCGTCGCGACGCCGCTGCAATGGGCAGCGCAGCGATCCAACTACTATACCGTGAACCTGCTCCTGCAACACGGAGCCGACCCCTTGATCTCCGACGCCCAAGGCTACAACACTCTGCATATCTCGACGTTTAATGGAAACGTGATGCTGCTTACGCTGCTGCTGCACCAAGGCATTCCGGTGGACGTCGCCGACAGCTACGGCCACAGCGCTCTCATGTGGGCAGCATACAAGGGATACCCGCTCTGCGTCGACCTGTTCCTACGATGGGGCGCGAGCGTGCACGAGACGGACGAGCAAGGCTTCACTGCTTTGCATTGGGCTCTTGTCAAGGGTTCTGCGCCGTGTGTCATGAAGCTCATCGAGTATGGTTCCGACAGGTTTGCCAAGACCACAACCGGCAAGACGCCCGCCATCACGGCCCAGGATCTCAACACGACTGGCGCCTGGCACCGAGCCCTCAAGGAGTGCGGCTACGATGAGGATGGTCACCCCGTGATACCTTGGTGGCCCGGAGCCTCCTTATTCTTGCAGGACAAGCGCACCTTTATGAACAGGTTCCTGTTCTTGCTGCCCTTCTCCCTCCTGTGGATCGAGCTGATGCTCCTCGCGAAACTGCCAATCTTCCTGTCTTTACCGTTTGCGCTGCTGGTCGGCTTTTCATACCAATGGATGACGACACAGGTCATTGAATATGGACCTCCTGACATGAGACATTTGCACAAGACTGTAAGTACCGCCCTGAATCACATATTTGTTCACCGTCGCTAACTTGCAGCAGCCATGGCTTGCAGGAATATTTGCTGGCTCTCTTTTCCTAGTTGCCGTAGGATGGTTCTTGACCGTCTTGCCAGGCACATTCTCCGACCACCCTCTGCTCAACTTTGCATTCGCGACTGCGATTGGACTGTGCGGATACTTTTATGCGACAAGCATGGTGTTCGACCCCGGTTTTGTCCCCAAGATGAATGGAATTGCTGAACAAAAGGCCGTTATTGACGAGCTTTTGAGCTTGTGGAAGTTTGACGAGTCCAACTTTTGTGTGTCCTGCATGATTCGAACACCACTTCGAAGCAAGCATTGCAAGCGATGCCAGAGATGTGTTGCAAAGCACGACCAGTAAGTCGTCCTTGAACAAGAGCACAAGGAACTTTGGCTGACAGATTCTAGCCACTGCCCTTGGATTAACAACTGCGTTGGTGTCAACAACCACCGCCATTTCTTCTACTACCTAATCTTCCTGACCCTCGGCATTCTTTCGTTCGACTGGTTACTCTACGACTACTTTTCAGCAATGCCGGCCAGTTCGACTACTGAGTGCACAATTCTGGCCCCAAAGCTTTGCCAGGTCTTCAATACGGACCCATATATTATCCTTCTCGGTATTTGGGCTTCGCTTCAGCTTACATGGGTTTCCATGTTGCTATTTGTCCAGTTTGTCCAGGTTGCACGTGCAATGACTACATATGAGAACATGTACGGAATTAATGATGGCTCGTCTGCCGGTGTCATGCACAGTTTCACGAGCACTGGCGCACCTCTGGACCCCACGCACCCCAACGCATCGGCGCCGCCACCCAGCGCCGCCGATGACCCGCTGGGCAACCGCGGCCACGGACACAGGCATAAGCAGGGCTTCTTGCAGCAATGGAGTCGTATCCTCGGTGTTGACACGTTCATTGAGACGGCCACTGGAAGAGGTGCTGCTACAGCCAAGAAGCAGAGGAAGAAGAAGAACCCCTACTCTCGCGGCTACGTACAAAACTGCAAGGACTTTTGGTGCGACTCGGCTCCTGTCTTCGGGAGACGCGAACCGGGCGACGCCATGTTGGGCGGTCAGAAGGTCAACTGGACAGAGACATACGAAAGTCCAGCAGCTATGGAAATGGGAGGCAGAAGAGGCCGGGGCGGCTACGAGACCGTGGCAGGAGAAGAGGTGTAGACGTTTTATGTTGTATGAGATACTAGACGATTCATGTGGTAATCATGTGATGCATAGAGCGACGAGGACGATGGGAAAGCATGTTGGCAGGTGATATTTTAAGGTGTTGGAGTGGCTTGGCTTGTGTATAACGAGAAGTGGCTGTACGCAGCCATACATGATTATAATGAGACTACTAAATTTAATTCTTTACAACTGATCCAGGTCTCGCAAGTTCAAAGCCTGGAAAGAGGCGAGAACATGTACATGTGCTGTCATATTCGGATTGGCGTTGTGTCGAGTGACCTTTTTTTTTTTTCTTCAGGTGCCCTGGCCAATGGAACTCAAAAATCACACTGGTCTTAAGAGAATATCCAAAGTCTTTTCACTTGGGTATGTACTACGTTGATACTTTGTAGGTATTTGCTGTTCATCATATTGCTATAGTCGGACCCACAACTATGGCCCGTGCGGCGACCACCAAAAACTCAGACTTCAGTTTGCCCCCCTGTCTTTCACTTCGATGCTTCCGAATCAGTAACAATTTACATCATTCTCACAATCAAGGTCCCAATTTCATTCAAACAGTTTCGGTCTTTTGAACTCTGAGTTTACTCACATCTCTTCCTAATTCTGAAAGATTCGAATCAAGGCAATTGGGGAGGAGAAGGGGAGTCATAATCGGCGGTTCAGCAGCAGCTGATTTCCGATAGAGGCAGCAGTCCTCGGCTCACATATCACGACACCAGTCTGCCGAAAGATCAAGACGCCAAATATCATAATCAGACAAACGACATGGCGCCTCCGCCCAGCAACATTGCGGTGCCGCTGCAAAAGGCTATCTGGTCGCGCACGCAGCACGCGACGTGCAAGCTGACGCCGTTCAACAAGGCGCTGGCGGACGCGCTCTGGCGCGCCCGGTACATCTCGTGGCTGACCGAGTCGGGGGCGCACGCGCCCGACGCCAGCGTGGTCGCGCAGTTCTCCCCCGAGGAGCTGCGCACCATGCACGTCGCGCACACGGCCAGCCGCCACAAGCGCCAGCTGTGGATGGGCCTGGCGTACCGCGGCGACGACTGGAAGACCGCCAACGGCTGGTGGCTCGACAAGAAGGTCCCCGTCGCCAAGACGGTGCTCACCAAGAGCCTGAAGCAGAGCGCCGAGCAGCTGCGCTGGTCGGCCGAGGACGTCGGCCGTCTCGTCAAAGGCCAGCCGCTCGGCGAGGACATGTGGCGGAGGGGCCTCGCCGAAGGCCAGGGCGTGTTTCTCCAGATTGAGCAGGAACAGAAGGCCGGATCGCCGGCGCACGCGTGGAATAAGGTCGAGGTCCTGGAGAGCAGGGAGGCGGCCGAGAGGGGCGTCGGCGGCCTGGTCGTGTGCCGCGTGTGGCCGTACAGGAAGAGGGCCGCCACCGACAGGAAAGACAATGACGAGTTCGACGAGGTGGGAGGTTTGGAAGAGGCTGCGCTGCGACAAAATGAGTCCGAGTCGGAGCAGCAGCAGCGCGAGAGCAGTTACCACCGCGAAGCAAGGCGCTCGAGTCGGAAGACGCCAAGGCCGGAGAGTGAAGAGCCGAGTCCGGAGTAACTGTCTGCAACTTCCGGCCGATACTGGATATACTGTAAGATTGTGTATTGCTATACTGTACGATACGAAGGAGGTACCCTATTCTGGTGGCATCGAGGTTCGTCACCCTCTCTGATGATACATGAGCGCGGCTACGATATGGACTAGAAAAAATCAAAGATACCCAGCTTTCCGTATACCTTGCATAATGGTAGCAGACAAGCAACGAGTGCTTCACCTTTACGGCATATGGCATGTGGCATAAAGCTGCACTCGGCGCCTTTGATCGGTCTGCCTTTCTATTTTCACGCCTACCTAGTTCTAACAAGGAAAAACTGCAGCTGTTGACGGATTTGGGAGCAAAAAGGCGTTTAATAAGGTTACAGGCTTTTGATCGTGGCGAATCTTCCAAACCTGGGACGTCGTTACCCCCTTGGCATACAACGTCCTGTCTTTAAATATTTCCTTGCTCCTCGACAAGTCCGCCACTTCTCAGAAAACTCCAAGTCCGTTCACGATCTGATCGATTGGGAAACAGCCGGTTTCTAATCTCTGCCCTCCATCTCTGCTCGCCATCTCTGCTCGCCATCTCTACCCGCCATCTCTGCTCGCTATCTCTGCTCGCCATCTCTGCTCGCCATCTCTGCTCGCCATCTCTACCCGCCATCTCTGCTCGCCATCGCTGCCCGCCAGTAGTTCCAATGGGCTCGCTGAAAAAGACAACTCAGCGGTTTCTTCGAAACTATTCAATCAACCCTTTCGAAGAAGAACTGATTTGTGGAACCTTCTCTAACAAGCCCTCCATCCACGATGGACCATGGCTTAGACCCTGGCTTCAACCCGCCCCGCCCGGCCATCCCCGTCTCGTTCGGCCACGAGGGCAAGTACTGCGAGAACTGCGGTGCTACCTTCGCGCCCTTCCAAGCTGGTGACGACCGCCCCGTCGTCCACAACGGCGCCGCCGACACGGTGGCTTGTCCCTGGCCCAGGACCCACGGCAGCTACCTCCACTACGCGTACTGGTACTACGGCATCAACAGGGCCGCCCGCAACCTCGGGTACTACCACCCCAGGAGCGGCCGGTGGATCGGCGTGGAGATGGGCGTGGACCACCCGGACCCGTGCCCCCGCTGGCCCCTGCCGCCCTGGCCGAACTACCCGTTCGCGCCGTGGGGCCCCTCGAAGCTGCCCGAACGGTTCCCCGAGGGCGGGTTCTACGCCGCCGACGGCGAGTGGCTCAGCATCACCACGGGCGCGCGGCGGCCGCCCCCGGACGTCGGCCCGCTGACCCTGTGGCAGCACGGCCGGTGGCGGAGGAGCAACATGGGGTGCCCCTGGAGCGTCTCCGTAGACGAGGACGAGGAGGAGGAGGAGGACGCGAGCGGCGGCCCGCCGAGCCACCGCCGCCTCTGCCGGGTGTGCGTCTGGCTGTGGCAGGAGCGCCACGCCGAGAGGAACACCCACAGACCCGGCCAGTCTCCCCAGCCCGCGACGGCGACGCCGCCGCCGCCGCCGGTGCCCCGGGACCAGTATCCCCGCGCCCGGTTCCGCATCATGAACCAGACCCAGCTGTACTGGGAGGTCGAGCGGCTCAACGGCACGCCGGCCTTCCGGGAGTGGAGGATGCAGGGGGGTTCGATCTGGAGCGACACGTGGGGGCAGCCGCCCAGCCACGAGGAGCAGGCGTGGGAAGATTTCGAGATCAGGCAGACAAAGACACGGGCGGCGAATCAGCGGGCGGCAGACCGAAGGAGGGCGGAATATCGTGCTCGGCGGCTGGCAGCGCCGACGGATTCCGGGATCTCTGTTTCGACGCCGGTAGAGGACGGCGTTGACTCTCAGCAGCAGCAGGAGCAGCAGCAGGCGGCGGCCAACGATGACCGCAACTCGAACGGCACTCCTGCTGAGTCAAGTCCGAGCGATGCCGGTTCTAGCCCGCCGCCTTCTGGATCGGCAGCAACGGACAGTGAGCAAGCGCAAGACCCGGAAGAGGGATCGATCACCTCCATTTCCATTGAGGGATCGGACTACGGACTGACAATGTCGACTCCCACCGAGTGATTGGAAGCAATATTCCTTCTATCATCACCCTTGGCCCTCGTATATGAGACTGCAAGGGCCTCCATCTTAAATCGGAATGGACCACCGGGGAGACCGTCTCAGTAAATCTGAGATCGAAAAACGTTCTGATGTTTCATGCATATCAGAATGGGCTTGATGAGCCGGGCCCGTAGCATATTTACATGATGCTTAAACGGAACGCTTTATTGTCCGACCCCTACGTTGCTTCATCAGTCTCACGAAAACTTTCTAATCCGGGCCTTTGTTGTTGCCGAGGCATTGATTGCCTTTTTTTTCTTCTTTTTTTTCCCTCTTGTTCTTGCTTCCGAAGTGTCTCGGCGTGTTTATGAGACTTGTACTCTGTATGTCGTTGACATCATCATCTGGGCGCCGGTCTGGCATACACAGTCCCATTCCCACGAGAGGCCCCGGTTCGCGATTGTTTCCCAACGATTTCGAGCCTGCTCTTCGCCCTGCTCGTACAGTGGTAGTAAAGTCCCCATGACAGCGGCGGGCACGATTTCTTATTATTATTCCGCGAATCGCGTATTAGATTGGCTGCAGGGGTTGTTTTGTGGGTTTTTGTCTTTGTATAATGGCAGTCGGTGTGGGCTTACTGAGCTGACTGAGCTGACTGTACAAATGCCAAGTCTATCGTGGAGGCGCCCGCGCGGTTATATGAGAGAAGGTAATTTTGGATGTCCACGCGAGATTTATGCTTTCCTCACCACCCGCCAGTTTCAGGGACAACCTTCTTTCGAGATCTGCGGCCATTACAAATATTCAATCGCATGGCAATCAGACGTTTATCAGCCAAAAAGGTTGTTTGTTCATTAATACATTATATGTCATAATCTGATTTATCTCATAAATTATGGCCTTTGGTTTTTTCTTTCTCATGTATGCCAGGTCGGCATTATCATCATGATTAATTATCGTGATACCGTCATTCGGGACATTACACCTCGATCCACCGGGCCATCCACTTCTCGTTGGCGGCCTTGGCCTCGTCGACGAGGCCGAGCTCGAGCAGGAGCTGGACGGCGCCGCGGACACCCGACTCGAGGGCCGAGGCGATCCAGGCGTGCGTGTACGACGTCTGCTCGCCGACGAAGATCATGTTGTCGTACGTCTTGAAGTACTCGGGGATGTAGAGCTCGTGCTGGCCGATCTTGGGCGACGCCCAGCTGCCCTTCTCGTAGGGGTCCAGCATCCAGCAGCGACGGTTGTACTTGCCCGTGTACTGCTCGGCCGCCACGTCGCCGTGGATCTCGATCATGGCGTCCAGGATGTACTGCACGTGCTCCTCCTCGGACACGGACACCCACCGGTTGCCCCACTGGTCGCCCGAGATGTAGCTGGCCAGCATGGTGGCCGGGCCCGTGCCGTTGATGTTGTACGAGGGGTAGCAGACGCTGCCGACGCCCGGGATGTCGGTCGACGTCGAGCAGCCGCCGTAGATGGGGTTCTCGTAGTGCTCCCAGAAGCGCGTCGAGAACTCGAGGGCCACCTTGCAGGCCGCCGTGAAGGGCATCTCGTTGATGGCGTTGGTGATGGTCGCGGGCAGCGTGGGCAGCCTCCAGCCCTGGATCACAGAGAAGGGCAGGGCCATGACGGCGTAGTCGAACGTCTCGTTGGCCCAGACGGCGCTGGGGCCCGAGGTCACGTTGGGCGCCTTCTTCTCCCGCCACTCGAGCTGCACCTTTTGGCTCTCGGGCAGCCACTTGACGCGCTCGATGGAGCGGCCCATCGTGGTCACGTTGTCCACGAGCGGGTGGAAGGACAGCGGCAGCCGGTTCAGACCACCGTCGATGGTCGCGTAGGTCGAGGCGTCAAAGTACATGCCCTCGTACAGGGTGTCCCAGAAGGAAGTCTCAAAGTATCCACCCGAGACAATGTCCGTGTCGTTCAGGTTGCCCTTGAGGTAGTTGACCAGGAAGCCAAACTCGGACCAGTGGTCGCCATCTTGGCCGTCCAGGCCGCCAGCGAGGAAGTCCTTGTGAGCCTGGTGCATGTTGGTGGCCATGAGAGCAGTGAAGGTGTCGTTGGCGAGGATGGCGTTCATGGTGTTGGAGAGCTCCTGGGTCGACGCGTTGTCCTCCGGGGTGATGGCCAGGGATGCGTTGTCCGAAATCTGGGCCAGAGTCGGCGGGAGGCCAGAGTCCAGCTTGATACCATCGTAGTAGTAGAGGCCGTTGTCGCTGGACTGCAACCAGGGGATAAAGTCGACGCTCCAGTTGCTGGCGTGGTTGTTGAGCTTGTTCATCTCGTCGGCCAGCTGGAACACCATCTGGTGGTCAGTGATGTTGAGAGTGTCGTTGCCCATGGTCAGAGTCTTGGGGAAACGCATGGGGCCCATCTCCTGGTAGGAGTAATCAAAGGGTCCGCCGGACAGATACTCGGTGTGAACACGGCCACCGAGGCGCTGAGATGCCTCAATGATCTTGATGTTCTCCATGCCGGACTGGTGGAGGACGAGGTAGGTCATCAAGCCAGCCATTCCGGCGCCGACAATGGCAATCTCCTTGCTCTTGGCCTCGGAGACGTCGACGGCGCTCAGGTTCTTGCTCTCGAGCAGAGCGACACCGTCGAACCACGGACCCAGAGTGTCGATGCCAGTGTCGTTGGTCATGGCGACGCTGAACTCGCCGCGCTTCTTGATCGCCCTCTTATTGGGCTTGAAGTCCTGCGCCGTGCTGCGTCCGACCAGAGCGCCGTCGGCACCCCAGGCGGAGATGCAGCCATCAGTGCTGACATCCCTAGGAATATGCCAGACGAGTCTGGAGTCATAGTTCCGGTTGCTGCGGGCGACAACGTGGTGGGCGTCGCGCAGCTCCTTGGCGGAGCAGGAGCCGTACGTGTAGGTGACGTCTCCATCCACGGCCTCATCGAAGCGGACGTGGACGTTGGCGAGGTGGGAGTCGAGCTTGGATCTGGTCTCGATCTTGACCGGAAGCGAAGACACGGGACCTCCGAGCGCTCGGCCCGCCAGGAGGGCAAGGGAAACAGGAAGGAAGCGCATCTTTGGGTGGAGGGGATCTCGCTGATGACTTGGCAAAGAGCTTGGCCAGAGACGATCTTGGGACACAAAGACTCGCCCAGTCCTCCTATATACCACTCACCCACGAGGTACTACCGTACTTGGTATCTCATCGGATCCGATCATGTCTGCGCCCTGCGCCCTGCTCACTCCATTCAGACTCAAGCCATAAGCACGACCCCGGCTCCCACTTACAGTACATCGGCGCGGTCGGAGCAACGCAAGACCCCGTCGAGGCGCATCCATCCCCATTGTCTGTTCCTCGGGAGCTCCTCCTGCAAGGTAAGATGCCCTGCGTTGATCGACGACATCATCTCAGCTATCTCGCAAGAGCAGATGGATGGTCTCTCGCCATGCCATTGGCCACAAGAGTCGATGCCCGGCCAATTGGGCACTTGAGAAGCTGTACGTACAGAGAACAGGGCTCTTTCTTCTCCCGGCCGGTAGTCGGTCTCTTCGGCCAGGGCCGCTTGCAGTGGGAAATCGTCTTTATCTCTTGGCATTCGCCGTTCGGATGGCCTAGTGAGGGTGTTGGCCCACCTGTCCAATGGGCTTCCAGGCACATCCGGACCCCAGAGACAGACGATAGATCAGATCAGGGTGGGTGCACGTCATGGTCGTCGGAATTTCCCTGGTGCCAGGGACCGGGGTTGGCTGCTGCGGCCTGCCCAGAGCAGGACTCATCGGTGAGGGCACTCTTGAACATGGGGAGATTCTTGGGAGAGGAAAGCCGCTTTTTGTGGGGGTCGCGAGCCGATGATGGGGTCCTCTAGCTCCCCCGGATCTCCGCTTTCAACTAGTGCTTCCGTTATCAGCGTCCGTTGATTGATTAATACTTGACTGATGTCAAGCAGATCCATCGGTATTGAGCCGACGAGCAAGCATGGGTAAAGTACGGCTACCTATCATACTCTGGTCTAGTCTGGGAGTCTTTCTTGTTTGCTGACTGATGGATTGATACGCTGATCTTCTAGCCACCGTCCAAGATACCGGTGGTCACTCGAATTGCAAAACCCACCAGATACTGCCCCTGAGATCGTGGTAAACTGCCCAAGAGCCTTGTTCATTCGGATTACATATCACGGTTCTGCCCAAACCGAAGCCGAATCTCGGCTTGCTACGTTGCGCGCCTTTTACTTGACGACCGAAGGATACGGAATTTTTGCCTGGATCTGTTGTGACTAGATCAGCTTGGCGCCGCGTAAGCATCGGCCCTCGGGCTATAGATCGAATATCATGATTCCTCAAACCTGGGTTTTATACCGCCTGATCTTGCGCAAGTAAGACGCCAAATATCACCTTTTTTTTTTTCTTCTTTGAGTCACCCGCCATTTCTGCAAAATGTGGCGTTATATACGTAGGTGCTTCGAGGCACATTTCCGAGACATCTCAGTGAGTCGGACTTAGTAAGATATGAGTGAGCACCGGATCTCTAGACTGACTGGTATACGCCCATTGCAGCAAGTCGTGTTACTGCACATCAAATGGAATCAACTTTTTGATCTTACGTGAGCTCACTGCTGTGAGACTTACACAATGCAAATTTAGTAGGGACGATTCGTTCTGGCGGCCTGTGCGGAACGACATCAGTACTACCTAGAGCAAGACATACAAGAAAGACCTCATGCAACACCAAACAGTCCTAGTCCATACGAGCCTCGCTGAGAGAGGATTACTGGAAGGTACTGTCTCGGAATACTTTGCGGCCAACACTCTTTCCAGTCCTTCTCGATCCATCAACACGAAATCTTCCGCATGTTGAGGGAAGCCACAGAACTAACAAGACATGACCTAGAACATATCCTCATAACAGACAATCCTCACAAAGTATAGCTCCGTCTTGGAACCAATCGGTTCTAATCACATAATTGATGACAGCCGTGCAATTCCGTAAGGGGAATTTGAAGCATTGACTTCTCGGCCTCGCCTTCGGACAACATCGCCGGGTCCGATTCTTCGACGTCACTGGCTTCCAGTAGAAAGGACTACGTGCCGAGAAGATGAAATGGCACAGTCTGAATGGCCATGCAGAGTGACTTAGTCTGCCTGGTGACTGTCTTCGTACCAGCCGGGAGTTGGTTTATCGGGAGGAGCGTTCGAAGCCCTCATGCTGGGGTTGCTGGTCAGACTGCCTCCTGGTTTGCCAATACCGCAAGCATGTACCTTTTCGGGTGCAAAGACTGGATGATCCGGGACGACGGGAGGGTTCTCCTTCTCTTCAGGGGCTTGGCTTCTCCAACCCTTGGCGTTCATAGCTGTTGTCGTGAATGGCCTGGCACCCCAGAGGTGACGCGGTGCAGTGCTGAGAGGAGCACGAGGAGCATCCTCAGAGTCAAGGCTACGGCTCAAATCGGGCTTCTTGCCCACAACCGAACTTCGTCGACGCTGAGGTACGACGTAGTGATTGGGGTTCTCGGCCGAGGCTGCTGGTGTGGTCTTGATATCTTGAGGTCCCGCGTCGGAACGTCGCCAGTCATTCTCGCTCGAGAGCAGTGGTCTAACCTTGCCATCTGGGGTTTCTGTTCCTGCTGGGCGTCGCCAATAAAGCTTGGATCTGGGATCGGTCGTACCATGTGGCTTGTTAAAAGGTTGGCCATGCTTCTTGTACACCTTGTCATTCTCGGATTCGAAGCGATACGGTCTTCCGGTATTGAAAGGTTTGTTGAGAAGTGCATCTGTCTGGATCTTCCAGATAGGCTCTGCCTAGGTACGCATAATCAAAATCAGCATCGGCTAAAGTAACAACTAAAAAAAATGCGCAATAAGTTGTCGTACTCGTTGGGAAGCATGTCGAGGGACAGTTAGTGATTGGGAAACTTACCAGCTGGATCAGTCGTGGTCCGAAGTCTTGGACAACTTCTGTGGCCATCTTGACGCGCTCAAGATCATCATCATTGGGTCGGACGTTCTCCTTTCCTGGTTGGGCATCCAGTGTTGCCTCTCGCCATTGTTGCTTCCACTCCTCAACAGCCTTGATTGCCTCCGGACTATCGATCTGGATGTCTTTGGCAATCATGTAAAACGAGGACCTGGCGCCATGGATCGAGACTGGCTTGAACACGGCGACCTTGGAGATCTTGGTGAAGAAATGGAGAGTCCTGGCCGTTTCAAGGCGCTCGATCTTGTGAAAGCGACAAACCAGAGTGCCACCCTTCTTGATTCTCTGAAAAGCCAGGACAAGCTGAGTTGTCAGAAGGCGAGTATGCTCCTTTGTCTCGCGATAGGTGGCTCTTTCGTGAATACGCAAGACGTTTCCGTCGCAGAAAACGAGGCCAAATTGTAGACCTTCGTATGGACGCATTGTTGTGAACTGTGAAAAATCCGGATGATCAGCTGGGATGTCGTCGACACCCATCTCGGAAGACAGCATGGTAATGTCCATCCACTGGACGCTCATGCGATCGGAATACTTGTCGTCGATGCACAATGGATGTCCACCCTTTTCGACTGGCAGCGAGATGCCATGTGCGCGAGAACCGGGGGCATTTTCCAAAATCGTTCCCGAGAAGCCTCCAGGCGACATGCAGAGATCGAGGAATTTTGTGTCGCCGGACTCTGCCAAGTCGCCAGAAAGGCTGTGCAGCCTATCCATATCGTGACCAATGTGAACCATCTGTTCGTAGAACTTTCGCTGTGTGCTTGGAGTAACGTTGTCGGCGGATTCTTGCAGCTTCTTGAAATGCGTGTCGGCTTCTTCATTGGCCCAGCCCTGTAGCAAAAGTATTATGTCAATACTCAGAAATGGTAAAAATTGGTACGGAATCAGACAAACTCAGAGCTCAGCTGTGACTGACCTTGTTTCTCTCGATAACTGCGCGCAGATACTCCGTAGAGCTCTTCAGGTAGTCATGGAGAATGGGGCTGCAGGATTATCGAGTCAGCGAAACGATTCCCGATCGGTGCGATTGGGAAGATGGTAGCTTGCGCCGCTGGAAACGAAGCCATAGTACCTACTGGATAGTGATGGCCTGGAGGCGCTCTTCTTCCAGCTTGGAGTTGATGATGCTCAGCTGCTGGAGAAGAGCGGTGGCATCAGCCTCTCCATCAGTGTTCGAATCGCCAGGGTGGGTTCTGTCGAGCTGATTGCGGTCCGAGAATCTTCGACCCTCGCGAGCAGGCTCTCGGACATCTCTTCTCTGCGAGGAGTGGACGTTCGTGATGTCCTCCATTGCGATTGGAAGCCCTGTTAGCGATAGAGGATGGTAGGAGATGGCATCAATAGCCTAGAGATCGATCTGGAGAGGTAAAAGTCAAAGGCGGAATTGAAGCTTGACTTGCCATCAGTCAGGTTGTTGGAATGGACTCGAATTTTGGAGATGGAGGTTCTCGAGCTTGAGCTGAAGTAAACAAGTAGAAAGCAATAGAATAAACAATCTGCGACGGGCCATTCCACTCTGTGGTAGGCTACCGTCGTTTTGAAACCAGTGATTATTCCAGTCGGCTAACATGACGACAATAGGCCAAAAACTATGCAGATTTTGCGCCTGCAGACATATTATAGAGCTTTGGCAAGACTGACACATGATCTCTTTCTTGTTCTAGAAAGAATCGCCGTTTGTAAACATAAAAAAGTCTGGCCTATCTATGAAGCAGGTTTATCAATGCCCTTTGCAGAACAAAGAAGGGTGCCAGGTTTACTATATCTAGGCAGTCACTGTGAAGAGCCACAAAATTCGTCATGTCTAGGCGCATGGGCGCTCGAGATCTGGAAAAAAGACAATCAATGATTACTCCTGGTATCTAGAGACGTTGAGTCTATCCAGTCTTCCCGTCCGACGCATCCTTGACATCCGAGTTGATCAGAAAAGAGATCTATCTTCAATATACATAACCAAATCCCTAAACGCTCAAATGCAGAAACATGGCCATCAAATGGCCCTAGCTTTCGTGGTTCTTGATGCTGTTATCTAGTGCTTGGACTGCTTGACCATCCATGTCAGAAGATCAACCTTTGTTACAATGGCCAGAGGCTTGCTGAGTGCCTTCTCGTCGGCCACATGAGGCTCGGTGACCACGGCAGCGCTGTTCCATTCAAAGAAGTGGCTCAGTTCAGTAAGGGGAGTATCCTTGGTGATCGAGACAAACTTGCGGCGCTGCTTGCCTCGGCCTTCCCGAGGGTCTGTGATAACTTCATCGAGACGACCAAAGTTAAACATGACATCGCTGATTGGGCTGTCACCAGTTGCTCGGCCGCGGGAAATATAGCTGAGCAAGTTGCCCAGAGTGACGAGTCCAACGAGCTTGCCGCCAGGACCGGACAAGACAGGCAGCTGGTCGAAGCCCTTGTCCCGCATAGTCTCGATCGCATCGGAGCAGAGTTGCGAGGCAATGACCGATGTGACTGGCTTAAGTCTGAGCGAGCCGACCGTAGCACCCTCGTAGGGATCATGGGCCTTCTTGGTCGCATCTCCGTTGGAAACAGCCTGCTTGGCAGCCTCATCCACCTCTGGCAGAAGGTCATTTGCTGCGAGCCAGTCGTCGTCGGCAAACTTGCTGAGATAACTTCTGATGCTGTCTGGCAGGATGACAACGACAACATCTCCCTTGCCGAGACCCAAGTCCTTGACAGCCTTGAGCATACCGGCCATGGCGCTTCCAGAACTACCACCAACGAGCAGACCCTCCTCGGCAATGAGGCGTCGGGCAAGCTTGAAACTCTCCACGTCGTCGGTCTTGTACCACTTGTCTACCAGCTCTCTGTCCAGAACATCTGGGATGAAGTCGTATCCAATACCCTCCACCTTGTACGGCTCATCCTTGTGCTCCTCGTTCAAGGCCTCGGGCAAGGCGAGGATGCTTCCTTGGGGGTCGGCTGCCACGATCTTGACGTCCTTGCTGTGCTTGCGAATGCCCTTGGCCAGACCAGTGATTGTGCCACCAGTGCCGGCACCTGCCACCACACAGTTCAGCTTACCGCCGGTCTGATGCCAGATCTCCTCTGCTGTTCCGAATTCGTGTGCGTTGGGGTTGTCTTGGTTGGAATACTGGTCGAGGATGTGGGCGTTGGGGATCTCCTTGACCAGTCGTCGGGCGACACCAATGTGCGACTCGGGGGCGTCCCATGCGGCCTGTGTAGGGGTTCTAATGATGGTGGCGCCCAGGGCACGCAGGACGCTGACTTTCTCGGCTGACATCTTCTCGGGCAAGGTAATGATGGTCTTGTAGCCTTTGATGGCACCGACGAGTGCCAGGCCGATACCAGTGTTGCCGCTCGTGGGCTCGATCAGGGTGTCGCCGGGCTTGATCCTTCCCGAGCGCTCGGCCTCCTCGATCATGCGGAGGGCGATGCGGTCCTTGACGGAGCCGCCGGCGTTGAAGAGCTCCACCTTGGCGTATACATCGCACTCGATGCCCAGAGACTGAGGGATCTTGTTCAATCGTACCAGGGGCGTGTTACCGATCAGCTCCGTCGCGGAGAGGACGGTCGCTGGGGGCGGGGGGCGGTGGAGAACCGGAGCGGCACCGTTGGTGCCATTCGATGCGGTCATGTTGGATATGTGGTGCTGAGATATCGTAAGAGCAGACAGTAATATTTGGCTCTGCTTGAACTGCTCAGGAAATGTGCAAAGTAGATGCCAGATTTCCAAAGATTGCTGACGGCGGTGATGAGGCAAATCAGAAAAGGAATGTCGCAAGTCGAGCGCCCAGAACGCCATCCGAGAAGTTTTGCCCCACCAAAGCCGAAGGTAGGCGGCGGAGGCCGTAAGGGACCACCCCAACTCAGGCCATTCTTTGTCATTGCTGGTTCTATGATCACATGCTAACACCCGACTACATTGGCCAATTTGATCGATTTTTTTTTTTGTATCTTCTTTTCTTCTTGCTGGGCCTACTGGACTTCCGACATGTAATTAATTTCCTTTATGGTCCTGGTGACATGCCAGACTGATGAAGGCGAGGATTTCTTCACCTAAAAGTCTAAAACTTTTGGAACTTAAATCTCCATATCGAATTGGCGCCAAGACTTGGCCAGCGGTTGCTAAGTCGTCTCTCCAAACTACTAAGGTTACGGTATTGCACGTTGGCCTGAAAAACAATTTCACATGTAGACATCTACTTTTCAGCCATCGTCATTCGTCAACAAGATGTGTTCTGTTTGCTTGCCTCGGGGAGGTTTACTGATCTCACGGCGTACTGCAAGTCTGGGATACGGACGTTATATATCCGTATTTTACAAGACAGCCAGCTTGGTATATGCGGATCATGTTACTCTATTGGTACATTCGTATCCCAGCATCGAACTCTTGTATATGTAGATTTTGATATAGCATTATTACTGAGACAGAAGAACAGGTCCTTCAAGTAGTGAAATCTCGATACGGTATTTCTTGCTCACATATTAATCATCAGTTACAAGAACAGCAAGGCCATATGACTATCTGGATAACCTAGATAATCAACTTCGATTGGAATATCGTGAAAGATGTACTGTGCAAAGGAGTGGAGACTGCTGACACGTATACCCGACTGGGTGTAAATCAGACACGAACCTGGACATAAACATTGTGGTGTTTTACTCAATAGAACAGTGCTTCATCAGCAATAAGAATCACCTTGTAATATCTTGTTTTCGAGTTTACTAGGCGACGCCAGAACTCAACATAATGGGTTCTGGGCACCAGTCCATCAGGACAGTCTTCGTGCAGGGTGACGACTCGAGAGATTTTGACCGTCGAAATGACAACTAATAAACCCATGAATTCGACGATGGCCACCATGCTTCGTAGCCTCCGTAGAATGTCTAATGGTTTGGGAAGCGAGTTTTCTTGGATTTATTTGTCAAGGTCGGAAATCAGTATACTGAGCGCTGGGCGCCGGTCCATCAAGATGAGATTTCTTGCCCTTACATGATCAGAATCTTGTTCTGTATTCACCGCCGTGCCAGGGCAGTCCGCTTCCTCAATTAAACAAACGCAAATCTGGCGCGTATGCCATGATGAGGGGAGATCTGCCAGAACTTCCTGGGATGGTTCGAGGTTGTTTTGATATCATGGTAGATATTGCTCTGAATAGAGAAAGTAGGCCTCAGCACTGACATTGACTCCTTGCAAATACAGTATGCACTTGAAGAGCGCAGTACACCAGTAGGTGTCAAGACAACCTCGGCGCCCACCGCCACCTCAGAACCTCACTGGGCAACCATCACCCACTCATCACCGGCCGCTCCGTTTGCACCTCTCTGGGAGAACTCTGGCAGAACCCCGGTCCCAATCTTCTTTGTCCCGCGGAGGCCTTATAGCTCCTAGTAGGTGCAGAATTCTCAACAGCAGTTCTTCCAAACACTGATTTACCGGTTCTGGCGCAGTGGTCTCGGGGGAGGCCTTTACTGATCGCTAATTTACTAGTTATCCGGTGCGGCGTTCGAACACCGTAGAGGGATGCTGCTAGGAAAAAGAGCGGTGGGTTGCTCAACCAGTTCCAGCTGGAGTTTTCCGGACTTCTAGAGTTTCTTTTTTGCCAATTTTTCCTATGATTCTTTTTTATTTTGAGCTCTTATTCTATCTCGGACTTCCCATGTATTCAATGCATTCCGCGTCTGCCCATCTCTCCTTTTGACTCTTATTATTCAAGTATTATTGTGTCTTCTTCAATAGAACGTCCAGTCTCTTGTGCCGAGGCTGAGGGCAGAGTTGCAGCTTGGACTCTATCCCGTCACTTCTAAGCAAAATCATCATTATGGCTAGACGCGTGTACTTCAATTCCAAAATCAATTCACAAAGTTGACACCAGAACTTTTCTTCTCTCGAGTCTCAGTACTTGCGATAGGCCATGTTGTTTGTTGGACTTCTTTGTCGCCACATCCGAAAGCGGCCAGACAACAGCAAAGAGATCACAATTGTTGCATTATCTCACCCCTCTTTGATCAAATACAACATCCTTGGAAATAACGATGTTGTAGAAAATATCGTTGTAAGATTCATATTGTTCCTGCGTCACAACTGGACCTAGTCACTAATGGATCACCAAGATCAGGCACACCCGGGCGAGAACGCCCAACACTTTGAAGAGGAGGAGGATGAGGATGAAGAGGCAGAGGATGAAGAGCTCGATCCCGACGAGGAACAAACGATCCAGATCTCCCCCTGGTCGTCCGAGACCAAAGACCACCCGTCCCCCTTCACCCTATCCACAACCACGGTCTGCATCATCCTGCAGCTCCTCCTGGTCCTCGCCAACCTCGAGACGCAGCACCAGCTCTTTGTCCGGTACCACATCTGGGCGTACCTCAAGGACGTCCTGATAGGCGTCGCGGTGACGCTGGGCACTTCGATGTGCAGCACGTCGCTGTACGAGGGCATCCTCAACAACGGCGAGGGCATCTTCCAGATCGCGTGGCACGTCGCCAGCGCTGGGCCGCAGATCCTGATCCGCCGCGCCGCGGCGCGCCTCGGCCGCGTCGACGCCCGCATCGCGTGGTCCGACGACCCGGAGCGCGCGGCCGAGCTGCTCAGCAACGGCGATGGCGGCTGGTACGCCGCCTCGACCCTGGGCAACGCGCTGGCCGCGCTCTGGGGTGCCGCCGTCGACCTCGCGGTCCTGTTCTGGTGGGACACGGTCCCGTCCGTGGTCGTCGGCTTCTCGCTGGCGCTGGTGCGGCGCTACGTCTGGGAGGCGCGGCCGCTGTACAATCTCGTCCGCTTCGTCAACGTCGGGGGGCTGTGGCTCGACCTGGCGGCCGATCCCGACGGGCCCTGGGCGCCGTGGCAGCGGCTCGTGGGCAGGGCGGCGCTGCAGCTCCTGCTCGCGGCGGCGCTGCTCCAGGGCATGTTCCTCTGGCGCTTCTACGCGGCCGAGGCGGTGGAGATCTACAAGGACCGCGAGATGCTCGACAGCACCCGGCCGGTCGCGACGTGGCTCCGCACGACGGCCGTCCACCTCGTCGCCTACACGGGCTACCAGGTCGTCCTGGCCGCGATCCCGGACCGGGTCTGGCACGTGTCCCTCGGGCGGATGGTCAAGGAGGAGTTCCTCCAGAGTGTCCGCCGCGGGACGTTCAGGAACGCGTGTCTCGCGCCGGGCTCGACGCCCTGGTCCAACTTCAGGGGCGCGCGCTGTCTGCAGGACCTGGGCTGGCTCGTCATCCTGGCCCTGACCACCCTCGTGGTACACATGGCGCTTCGCTACACCGTGAAGAAGCTCGCTCGTGCGGGCTGGTGGCTCTGCGAGCCCCTGTTTGTGTGGCAGACGCTCTGGATCGCTCCCACGATAGCGCGGACCAGGCCGCAGTTTCTCGAGCAGATGGATGCCGACTTTAGCCTGTATGAGAACTTGCAGTGGCGAGTCTTGATGACTTTCTTGGCGCCCAGGTCTGGGTCTCTGCCGATGATGATACCGGGTGGTTATAATGCGGAAGGCGTTTGGTGACGACCTTGCGCAGTTTCTGGGAAACAGGAATGACTTGAGGGCGATAGATCAGATCTAGCTATATGATAGTCTCGAGACTGAGTAATGTATGGATAGAAGAAGAATAGCTCCGAGGAGCTCATATAAATTAATGTTTTGTATCCCTCTCCCCGTTGCGCCGTCCAATGACCAGGGAGTGACCTTCTGAAGTCAAAAATATTAAGAATTATGTACTATACCTCCACTTAAGGACCAGGATTAGGTTGATGAATGGTCATCAGAACTGGTGACGCTGTTCTCTACCGGGCAGAATGACTTTTGCACCGGCTTTAACGTCCACCTTCCACTTGTTGTTCTTATCTCCGCCTTTACCACCCTTCTGGTGATCATTACTTGGCTTGCCATGACTTCCGTGGTTGTGGTCAGCATCACACATGGGCTTTCCCATTCTACATTGTACGTCATTAGTGTTAATCATTCATTAGGTTACTATGTACATTAAAACCTTTCGGTTCGGCGTATCTTTTGCTCATACAGGTTGTCAAGTCCGCCTGGGTATATTCATATGTATAGAAATTCCTCCACTCACAAAGTTCCGTTGGCCATGGCCTGTTGGATCCACGTGCACCGGTCGTTCTTCAAGTCGTCCGTAACAATGACCTGTCCGGAGTAGGTGTATTCTAGTGTCTGAGCGCTCGAGCCGTAGATGGGCCACGTGATCGCCTCGCCAAGATAGTTGGGGTCGCCGGTAAGGGTAAAAGTCATGATGTGGTCTTGGATGGCGTGTGCAATGGTAGGGTTAACGGTGAGACCATCGTCAAGTGTGCTAGTATCGCCGTTGAAGAAAACATAGGGAACGTCCTGGGCGTGGTAGCCAGGTGGGTAGGCAAAGATGCTGTCGTATGTAGCATTGTCCTTGGCGAGAGAAAGGAAGCGCGCAGAGCATGCAAATTGGATCTCCGTGCCGAGCTTCACGGCACGGGCAAACTCGGTAGTCCAGGGGTAGGTTCCATCAAGCACGTCGGGCCAGACCGTGGTCAGCATGTAATCGATGGTCTCATTCGTAACTTCGGGGAATTCCTCGGCGACCAGCTCATAGAGGTCAGCAGCAGTGGTGATGTCGGTTGGCGTGAAAGGGACCGATTCATTGGAAGTGTGGCTGAGAAGCAACTGTTCGTATTGTTAGCCACTTTCTGTTGCACGAATCAGACACGATATTTTAAACCTACATTGACAGAGTCGTCGAACTTGCCCTCGAGCAGGAGCACCTGAGGGTGGTTCGGGACATAGGTGCCATCCACCACGGGTCCGTAGTTGAAGAGACCAGTAAAGGCCTCGTAAACGACGGCCTGGTTGATATACTTGAGCTGGGCAGAGGTGAGAGATTCCAAGTCAGAAACGCTGTCGATATCCCCGCCAGTATAGTTTGTCGCCACTTCCATGGTCAGGTCGTAGCCGTACGAGCCGTTGAGGTTGAATTGGAAAGCAGGGCTCATGATGACGGCCTGGTAGAAAGGAGCCTCCTCCTCGCCACCTTCAGCAGTGATGTGGTGCAAGATGGATGCTGCACCAGCACTCTCGCCCATGGCAGTGACTCTGTCGGGGCTGCCGCCAAAGTCACTAATGTACTTCTCCACCCACTCGAGCGCGAGGCGCTGGTCGTAGAGACCCAGGTTAGGGGTCACGTCAGAGCCGTCCAACCATCCAAACATTCCGAGGCGGTAGTTGATCGACACAATAATGGCCGTGTTGTTGGAGCGAGCCAGGAGACCTGCAATCTCTCCGGAGCCAGTCTTGGAGCCATAGGTGAAGCCGCCGCCGTGGATCCAGACGAGAACGGGCGCCGAGGCCAAGGAGCCAAGCGCATAGATGGTCTCTGGGACGTAAATGTCTAGAACAAGACACGACTCTGTCTGAGCACCGGTGTTGTAGAGGATGGTAGCCATGGTCGTAGCATCGACACCATATGAGGCAGCCTGGAGATCAACGACCCATCCCGGGTAGGCCTGCATACACTCGATGTCCGAGGAGCCGCCATCATTGACAGTCGAGTTTGTCCCCGTTGGCAGCACTGGCTTCTGGAATCTCAAATCGCCGATGGGCTGTTGAGCGTATGGGACATTGCTGAAGAGGTAGTAGTTGCCAGTTTCCTATGATCATGTTTTAGAACCCATTTGTTTATTGGGGGCCGCCGGAGAGGCACAGCGCAATTCCTTGTACTTACATTGACAGTTGCTGAGTGGACTTCGTAGCCCAGGTCGACCGTGGTGCTATTATCTCTCCTCTCGAGCCGCCCGAGATTTCTCTTGGGGAGATCCCAGGGAGCAGCGAGGACCGACGCGGCCAACGATGCCACACAGGCTGATACGTAGGCCGCCTTCATGGTTTGCCGATATCTCCGGTGACGAGGTAGAGACGGGCGAGGCAGGAATCGGCAGAGCTGAGAAAAAGAAAGAAGAATCGACAAGTCACCGACGAGAGCTCAAAGACAGGCGGGCTAGCTGAGCTGGATCGACATGACTGCGACTATCTTGGGAATCCAAGATGATCTTTATAATAGCGACGCTAGTTTCTTGCTCGGTTTCTGGCATCCGTCCGAGGAACCCGGTCAGGGTAGATGCCCGTCATTGATTCTTCCAGCTCCTCACAGCCCTGGTGTTTATTGCTGGCATTGCAGGACGACTGCTGATGTCAATTCCATCCTGGCAGCAGAAGGGCAGGACCCCGGACAAGGTCTAGGATCTACGCGCGCTGTGCAGAGTGCAGCAAAGTTGCGCGCGTCGAGAAGAGGTGGAATACACACAACCTGGTCGCCGAGAGCTTAGAAGGAGAACGTTGTCCGTGCGCCCTGGGCGTAAAGGGACTCCAGTGTAACCCTCCCCTGTGGGTCGAGCGCGGCCCTGAATGCTGTACCAGGTTAAGCCCACGTTTTGTTTCGATTGCTGGCTGCACGACAGAAGAGAAGAGTGCCGGGGTTGGTGATATTTGACCAGTCTTTTTTTTTTTTTTTGGGGGGGGGGGGGCTTCCTTTGCAGCGCGGTAGTACTGTGTATTCCCTATCATTGGATCGTCAATAGACAATTACAACAAGATGGTACGCTGTTTCACCACGTGGCCCTCAGCGTAGTCCCTCGCACTTCTAGGCATAACTGATCTTTGTTATCAGCGGGTCTGGCCCGCAAGCACAATCGGGAGCCTCCTTATCCCTGACGACACGCTGCAGAATGCCGCCGCATCCGTCAATAACATTGATGGGATATATTATTACTACTCTTATTACTATACTGCGCATATATCATCTCTAGTGATGGACGAAGAAAATAGTGGTGTGAGACTGCGAGGCTCGTCGTGTGAACAGTTGGCACTTGTAAGCCAATTCTGCCATATAGTATGAGCAACCTCCTCACCAGGCGCCTGACCGCATTTCCCCAGACCTTCTCCAAGCTCTTCCACGGTCACTCCCCGGTGAACGGGCCAATATCACGCCGGCCACCCCTGGACGACGAGATGCCCTGTCGAACAGACAAGTGCACGACAAAAAGGTGTGGTTGTGTAGCACGTTGTCGTCTTCGTAATGGTGTGCTATAAGCCCGATGCAGACGCACTGATACTGGGCTGCACGTCCTATTATTAAAGTCCACATGCGTCACTAGCATTGAACGGAATACGGAATACAGGCATTACTGTACAGATTACACGCACACTTTCGCGCCCAAGGCTTGCGCGAGGCTGGCTGGTACTCCGCACAACTGCTTACAGGCCTCTTGTCCTATCGCATTGCAGTCCGAATTCGAGATGCTTTCCATAGCCTCGGCGCGCATACACCAATAGTCATGTACAGATTGGTCAACATGTCCGTTGCGGAGCAAGCATGGCATATGCAAAAGAACAAGCCACATGGAAAAAAACTGTCTGAGGGTTGCACCGTTTTATTATTACCATCGGCTATATTGAAGTCTTGGCTATCTGTGCAAGCTTGTCCCTTGCATAAGGTGAGCGGGACGTTAATCAAAGTTGCATATGTATAGCATTCGCGTTAGATGGATATGGGATGAATCATCGACCGTGCGCTTTTAGTGTTGGGAAAAGACGATAGGCGCCAAGACAATGTTAACGTTATACTACCACCTACATACATGCACAACCTACCTCGAACAAATACAACCCTTGACGCCACTTGACTTCTCCAAATACTCATTCTCCAAACCTACGGTTTCGATAGTGGCAGAACAGAATGCGAATGATGCGAGGTTACATCTCGTTGCCGAACGTGCAGAAGTCGGTATTCCCACTCAAACGGTATTACTACTGCACACTGCACTGCGACACTAAAATACAGTATAGCGGGCTGTATTATATACTTGGACCTCCCAATCCATACCACGCGCTAGCCAAGAACGGTGATATGTGCGAATAGCTATACCCGTCACCTGGGCCGCTCGGAGCGAATAAGCCGAAATTCTAGCTCTTCATCTCGCAGCCGAGCGTATCTCGTGCGGGACTATCATCGAGACTATTTCCGCGACTGCATCACCAGCATCCAGTCGACAAAGCACCTTCTCAAAAGAGCCTCTCTCAGTTCACGAATTGGGACATGCCTCGTGCCAAAGAAGCATAACTTGCATGGTTATCGAATATACGATGGAGTCTACTGGAGACGTGCAGGTCATTGATCTATTGACAACGGCTAGCTGGACTTATTTCTGATCTGAACTGGGGGCTGGCGACGAGATTCCCGACTATTCACAGCTTACCCTCGAGGAAAGCCTTGATCGTCGGCCTCGGGTCTTCCTCCTCTAGCCCGAGGAGACCGTTGGCCAGCTCCACGCCCTTGGCGCTGTCACCTCCATCTCTGTACAGGTACGCCTGCAAAAAGTCGCGAAAGGCGCTAAAGTCCTTCTTGGCCAGCTTCTCCTCGCCGATCTTGGTCAGGTCCGAAGACTTGACTGGCTCCTTCTGCCACTGCGCGCCGCTCTCCTCCTCGACGATCTGGAGCAGCTGGTTCTGCGTCGTCGTCACGGAGGCGATGGACAGGTACTGGTTCGCCGTCTGGTCGGCGCGGGCGAGCGACGCGGCCACGGCCTTGCCGATGAACGACAGGTTGGACGCGAAGAAGGGCGTGTCGCCGCTGTCGACGATGGCGGCCTTCTTGGTCGCCTTGTCGAAGCCGAGTCCGCTGAGCCTCAGGCCCTAGTATCACGATAGATTAGTTGTCGTCCGGGGAGTGCATAAAGGTAGGTCACTTCGGCTGACTCACCCAGTCGAAGAACAGTCCGTTGGTAAATGCCGTCCACGTAAAAGAAGGATTCTCCTCGGACTTCTTGATGATGTAGTCGAGCACTTGCACTTTTCCGCCGAGGATGGTCTTGAGCCCCCGGTCCTGCACCGTCCTCGTGTTGATGCCGAACTCGGAGGGCACGAAGCGCTTCACGCCGGCCGCGACCGAGGCGTCCACGATGGGGTACTGCTTGCCCACGGCCGGGGTCGCCGCCGCGGAGACGACGGCGTCTTGACCCTGGAGGGCCGCCGTGAGCGAGTCGACGGACTCGTAGTCGACCTTCTTGACGGCCACGCCGGCGGGGAACGCCGACGACGAGGACTCCCGGGTCAGTGCCGTAACGTTGAAGCCCGCTGCGAGCAGGGCTTCTGTGATGGGCGCTCCGATGTTGCCGGAGGCCTGGCCAGCCTGGGGTTAGCGACGTTTCCGAGATCATATTGGATACCGGCCCCACTTACACCGACGACAGCGACATTCTTGATGGACATGGTGATATGCTTATTGATTCTGTGGTGTAGAAGGATAAATATTTAGTGGTTAGTTCCCAAGAAGACACTGCGATTCGCGAAGGAGAGAATCGGCAGTATAAATGTAGGATTGAAAGGCGACAATTGCTTCCGTGATCTCTTCATTCCAACCGCCGGAAGGCGGGGTTGTGTTTTATACTGTCCCGGAATGTGGAGCGGCATTGGCAATTGCCTGATCGCGTCATCATAGTGCATGATTTATCAGAAGCTCGTCTTGCCCGCACGCTGAATGATGCAGTATTGCTCATCCATGACAAACATGAGATGTCCAGTAGCCGTCCTTGCAACTGCATCTTCTACTTGTGGCCAAGCCTGAACTCGGGAACGAGTATAGAGGTGTTGATATAGCTCTAGCTCGTAAGTGGTATCCAAGCACATCATTCACGGGGCTAATAATGTTGTCCTTGCTCTTGCAAGAACAAAACAGTTACAAACAAGTCGCTCATCCAGTAGTATGATCGCTACCTTCATACTCTTCTTCCTGGCCAGAGAAGCTTCCCTAGTCGTCAGTCCGGATCGGGATGCTCTGACTTCAAGTTCCGGCACTTTGGAAACAAGTCGGCGGCTGTATCCGATGGGCCCGGAATCAATTTGAATAGCTTCTGGTTAGAGCCGACCAGTATGGGTTTCAAGCTTGACTAACCGTACACCTAACCTAATGTGTTCGAATGGTGTACTATAATATAGTCGGCTTGGCCCGTGTCTGTAACCTATAAGTGTGCTATAGTTGTCTGAGGTCTCGAAGCTGTCCCTTAGCGCCGCATGCTGGAGATGATGCAATCCTGATCATCAACTTGGTGAAGGAAGGCACGTCAATTCTCCAGAGATTGCATCGCCAGCTGTGATACGCCAGATCGACCCAGAGGTGCGCGAATAGAGACATCCAGAATCATTACCACAAAGTCTCAGACACAGTAATGGTCGTGCCGTCGCGACTTACCTGTACCTCACCAAGCTCCCGGCCTTCTCCAATAAAGAGACAGCGATGAGTTTGTCGCAGTTCCTGACTGGAATCTACCACAGCGACAACTGATTCTAATGTCATTTCTAATGGAAACCAATCCGTTTATCCTTTTCAGTAGCGACAACATCTGCGCGACCTCGAAACTCCAAGCATTATGAAGTCAAGCGTTGATGGAGCGTCACTGGTCAGACGTCTGCTGTAAGCGTTAAAGCAGGTACGCACGGGCGGGTACCTACCTAGAGCTCCTGCAAGCCGAAAGCTGCCTGGCTAACCAGCTGCTAGCAGCGGCGCGAAGCTCCAATGAAGCTCCAATGAAGCTCCAACCAGCCATTCAATTTCTCAATTGATCATGGAGATCTTCCGTCGAAGTGCCTGCCAGTTAGTAGCTGCGATTTGCGACAATTCATTGTCCATCAACACTTACACACTCTTTTCGCATCACCCAGTCGCCAATTGACTACACTTGATACGACGTCTTCGAGACCCTGCCAAATAAACGAATCGGCATTCCCACCATCCTTCCAAATCTCTTGCGCAGACCAGATCCAGCAACATGGCCAACGAGTACCACGAAGAGCCCACCGACAGCCAGGAGCCCACGGCGAGCGACGCGCCAAACCACGCAGACGTCGAGATGGGCGAAGATGGAGAGGGAGCCCCAGAGAACGCCGACGCGAGCGAATTGCCCTTTGCCGAGGGTGGTGAGGACCAGCCCGATGTCGAGAAGCGCATCGAGTTCATCGACTACCTCAAGAGCCCCTCGGTGACGCTCTTAGTCGGCGACGGCGACAAGTCGGCCATCTTGACGGCGCATCAAGCGCTCCTTCAGCAGAGCCCGTATTTCGCAGAGGCATGTTCCGCTTTCGACGACGATGGCAGCGTAAGTTTCCAGAAGTAGCAGGAGCGAAAAGACGGAGCAGCTAACTTGCGCACAACAGGCCCGACAGATTGAGCTTACCGCCGAAGACATTGACTCCGTCGGCTGCTTCCTCGAGTTCCTGTACACCGGCGACTACTACCCCAAGAAGATTGCGGGCACGCGCGAGCTGGAGCATGAGCCCAACACCCCCACCGTGGACGAGTCGGGCGATCAGCTGCTGAAGCACGCGCGCGTGTACACACTGGCCGAGAAGTTCGGTGTGGAGAAGCTTAGGAGCCTGGCCACCAGCAAGATTCACTGTGTCAACTCGACCGTCAAGGGCGAGATCGCATACGCTCGCTACGTATACGCCTACACGGACAAGGACGACACGTCCATTCGCGCCCCCGTGGCCAACTTCTGGGCCACGCGTAGTCACACCCTCAGGGCAGAGGCCGAAGAGGAGTTCCGCTCCATCTGTCTGGAATTCCCCCAGTTCGGTTACGATGTGCTTAGTAAGTTTCGCCCATTCATGAAGTGCGTCGCATGTTGGCTAACAGTTTCAAGCGCGCGTCTTGGACGAGAAGCTCAAGCGCCAGGGCCAAGGAAAGATGTTCCCGGCGGCTGCGTCTGGTGGCGGAGGACGTAAGCGGGCACGACACAGCAACATTTAAAGTTAATTTTTTTCGCGGGGCCCTCAGCTGTACTTCCCGATCACCCGTTTTCCGACTGCTGTGATTGCGATGTCTGCATATGCGCTCTTGCGAAATAAGCAAGACTCGGAGACGTGTGTGTATGTTACTGCGGGCGGCCTGAGACATGCAGCGGTGGTATTGGGATCTGGTCCAGAGCGAGTCGCATCTTTCTGGCGCGGGAAATTGCTGGAAGATATTTGCTCTGGGCATGTAAATTACCCCCTTAGGGGCATGGTACAATGGTTGGCTTGTCATGGGAATTGTTTTAGTCGCCGACGACAGGTGTTGATTCTGGGATCCAGTCTACATACTCAATCTCGTGTGGCTTGTATATAGCAATGGCGTCTTCTTTTTTGTCAGTCATGGGATTTGCCAATCACTTCTTTTGCGAGGTCAAGAATATGGCGTCAAATCATCACATGTTCTCGAGTAAAGATGGTAGAAGCCAGTTTGCGAAATAAAAGGAAAATAGTATCCAAATATGACTAATGGGGTGATGTACTGGCGATATTCACGAGCATGTCGAACAAGTCTTCTATACTGCCTATGGTGGTATCAACAATTATGAACACAGCTTCGTCTATACGGTCTCCCGCCTCCCAGAGGCCCAGACGCTAAACGTCGGCCATGCTGGACAACACCGCCGGCCTGGCCCTCGCCATCAAGTAAAGGCAGAACACCCTCTTCGCCAAGCCTCGGGCTCTAGCGGACATGATGGGGATCGTAGGGATAGTTTTGGTTGTAGTACTGCTGCTGAGCCGCGGCCCCGGCGTCGGTCTGCTGCTGCGGGTATCCCGCGTACGGCTGGGGCATGCCGTGCTGCATCTCGACCTCGGGGTGGTGGTACGCGACGCCCGCGGTGTTGCCGGGGCCGCCCACATGCTTCTCGGCGTCCGGGTGGCTCGAGGAGCACGAGAGTCGGAACTTGTGGCAGACGTAGGCAAAGGTCGCCACGAAGAGGAGCCTGGTTGCGAGGGTCGGCACGGTCAGTCTTCGGAGATGGGGAGTTTTCTGGGCGAGTAGGTAGTGAACTCACATGATGATGGCGCTGATCCCGGCGACGGCGCTCATCACGTCCAGCGCGGCGTACGACGCGACGCCGACGGCCCGCTTACTCGTAATAGCGCAGTGGCCCGAGTTGACGGCGCTGCCGTCGCTGACGCAGTCGGCCTCGACGGGGATGGAAAAGTCGGCGCGCTTCTTGGCCACGGCGCCCGTGGCCGCGAGCCAGAAGATGATCATGACGCCGTCGAGCGCCAGCAGCGCCCACGTGTTGTACGCTCCGTGGCAGGACGGGGCTTTCTCGGTCACGAGGGCGTAGACGAAGATGATCCAGGTGAAGAGGCTCTGTTTTGGTGATCGGAAGTGTCAGACTTGTGCTTTCAAGGAAGGGAGAATGCATGGTGACTCACGCAGACTATGGCGAAGCCGAGGCTGTCCTCGTACAGGCCGTGGATGAACCACCCGGCGCCTCCGACTACGATGATGGACAGGACCAGCTGGAAGATCCTCGCGACGAGGACCGAGGTCGGTGTTGGTATGATGGTTTTGCCATCTTTACCCATGTTGATGTCTTGTACTGGTTTGTTGAAGTGGTTCACTTGTTCGAATCTAGCAAATGGTGAACGGAGCGCTGGACTCGACCAAAGTTGACCAACCGCCTGTCTATGGTGTTTCTATTTCTATTTCAAAGTGACGATAATTGACATCGAGGGGAAGAGTCAGGGCCGTCGACATTTTCGAAGAATGGAGCATGGCCTCTATATATCGATGCTTCGAGTAGGAAGCATATACTCGACAGACTGCACCCTCTTCGATTCAGCCTTACACGCATCTGACAACTAAAAATGTGCGCAATAAAGATAACAAACGCGCCTATGTAGGACATATTCAGTATAGTTTGATCACCAGCCTCCAATACGAAAAACGCCCAACGTACCGTACCCTTGGCTGCGTCGGTAGCTCGCTCAGCCGCACGGCCAGCTGTTCAGCTCCCAGAGACAACCACTCGGAAGAGGAACCACAGGATACGTGGGGCGCCGTTTGGATGGAATTGATTTAAGCTTGTATGTAACTGTATTGGCATGGCGGAATTGAGGCCGCCAGTCTTTGATTGGTGGTCGTGGCGGAACAGTTCTCGTGTTGCAGTGGACATGGTATGCCGTGTAATTACATAAGCAACTTGACGACATGTCATGTTGGAAACATGGAGGTTGAAAACACCACGAGGAGGGATCACGATCTCGCAATGGCACAAAGTCACAGAGGCAAAGGCAAGTGAGAATTGAAGGTCAACAAAGTGAATTACTATCTAGATACGTTCCCACTCTAGCCGTCACGAAGACGTTACCAGGCGACGCCACGAGGAGGCAGTGAGATCCGATTTCGCCGCCCGCCCTATAGACATTAGCGCATGAGTTGGTTGTCGTATGGAAGCACCAGCCGGCGAGTAAGTGTCCAATTGTCGCTCGCATCACCACATCTCTAATCCAGGCCCGAAGCAAAGGAGAAAGGCCCGGCGTCTCCAATGCCGCGGAGCCACGGTCTACGCTCAAGGTCGCACCCTCAGGCCAGCGAAAGCACTTGATAGAGCCCACCTCTAGAAGGGGTTAAAGAGACATAGGAAACACATAGGAAAGCCCTTAGTATTTGTGCAGTGAGCTCGGGGCCGCCCGCTATTGCGCAGCGCGTCTACTTCCTTGCGGTCACTCTCCGTAACCACTCGCCCGGAGGTTCGCAGCAGGAGGTCCAGGGACCATAGTGGGGACGAGGGTTCACCAAGTCTTACCAGATGGTTTGAGTACAGTTGTCACCCCACCCGATGCCCGGAGACAAACAGATGATCAGGAGAAACTCCGCATATGGGGGATGAGAAGGTGATGGGGCTGTTGGAGGCCTGCCCAAAGAAGGCTGACCGGCGAGGTAGTCAGGCGTTTGGGAGTGGTTGAACCACTCGTGAGGGGGGTATGGAGGGATCGGGGACCGGTCGGAAAGTTGGCGAGAGGAGGAGTTGGCGAGAGAAGGAGTCGGTCGGTATCGGTGGTCGTCTGGAACAAAACCATGGTCAGCACGATGTCATGAGATGGATGGAAGACATGATGGAAGATGGTACAAAATCACGGGTGACAGACGGACGAAAGGTGGTGACTACGATGCAAAGTGATGATGAGGCAAGGTGTTGATGATGAATGTTCATGGTCAATGATGGACAATACCTACCAAGTATGTCGGCATCGGAGCGAGGTGGTCGCGGGCTATGTCGAGCGGATAGCTGTTGTGTGGTGGTGATGTGTTGGAATGAAGGAGAGCTCAGAACCTGGGACCAGAGCTGTACATTTATAGATATTCTGGAGGGGGCCGAGGGGCCTGGCTGATTGCGCGCGCGCGCGCCCACCGCTCTGGCGTCCAGCTGCCACAGAATTTCTGCTGGCAGAATTCCCAATTGGGACGGCGACGACGACGAGGTACTGCGGTACCTCTGATCTGGATGGCTTCATGCGTGCAAAACAAAAAAAGGCTGGCCGATTTGTACCCAGGTACATACGCGGCGGTGCGGTACGCGGGTGGGCGTCGGGCCAGAGTCAACATGAACGCACTCACGGTTTCAAAATGAAAAATACCATGGCGGTGCCCGAGTGAATGGGATGTGGTATGCAGCCATGTAGGGAGGCCTGCTATTCATTGACTATGTGAGCATGGTGATACTATTCAGTGGTGTTGATATTGGCCCGGGGCATGGGAGGTCGTGTCCATCGCGATTACTTCACTACCCCTTTTCTTCCACAAGCCAGCGGGCCATGCCATACGTCTATGAATTCGGAAGATGGGCGGCAGTCCGTCGTGCAGCAGATACTCCTTGTGGCATTAAATAATACATGCCGTGTCCACGGACTCCTCTAAAGCAACAAAGTCCGTCCAGTATGCACTACTTGATCATCTCTGATATCTTATATTTGTCTCGCCGGATCATGACAACTTGACCATGAAAGCATGATGTGCGTCTTTGGTCACGAACTCTGACAAGACATTGTAGTCTAGCATCATCTAGTTGGCCCCTTGTAATACCCGGCCTTACTATGTCAGAAATGTTCCCGGCATGCGTTTGTTGATTTGGTAACCATGAAACCCGAACATGAAAATAATAATCATTACCTTAATAGAGATAGGACCCTACCCAACTTCAAAAGGTATACCAGTACAAAGTTGCTTGACACTCTGCAAATGTACCAAAATCTTATGTGGAAGAAACGAATATTCGTTATTTCGTCCAGCCTCTTCTGACAAGAACAGACATGATCTTGCCCTGCAATCACTCGTTGGGCATCGATAATTTCACGTGGATTCAGGACTGCAGTATCACTCTGCGAAATTGGATATTAGGCTAATATTTAGCTTCCGTCATTCTATGGCACGTCATCAGGACCGGCAGACACGCATTCAGAGTTGATGTGAAACCGGCATTCGCCTATGGAAATAGTCTGTTGCTCCATGCCTTCGCGCGTGGCAGCGCGGTCCCCGTCACGCATCTTGTCAAACTAATCGATGCAGACAACACCACCATCGACTGACACCGTGGGAGTACTCGAGACCCAAGCAGACACGGGCAAAGAACAGAGGAGTGATCGTGACAAAATTTGCCATAAAATCATTGCATTTGCAGACAACCAGTTTTGACTGGCAAGTGATGATACTGCTTCTTCTACCTAGAGCATATGCCAAGCGCCGTTTGGAGTTTTTTCCCATGTTGTACAGATTCGATCCACGTAAATTTTGCCCCCCTTATTAGATACAGTTGCTATACATTTATCAACTCTCTTTTTATACCTTTTTATCACCGGCAAAGACCTCCTGGTACTTCAAGGGCTTGTCTACGCCCATGACATGGACCGGCCGATCCTTGGCCATGTCGTTCTCCCGGTCGCGGAAAGCGCGGCCTTCCTCGGTGTACTTCGGCAGGGCTCCGTCAAACATGGTATTCCACATTCTGCTCCTCCCCTCGGGTTTGTAGGCCTTCTTTCGCCGTTTCTTGCACTGTTCAAACAGCCGCGCCGCTCGCTCGTCCGGGAGCTCTTCAATGTTGTATTCGATATCCCATACGTCGTCCTTGGTGAGGTTTTCTGGCCTCGTGACGTACTTGCCGTTGACCTTGTTTCGGACTGTCAGAACCATGCCGAGAAGGGGGCCCTGCTCCTTGGATTCGTCTTCGAGATCTGCTGCTTCTGTAGCAGCTAGTTCTGCAGAGACCTCGTCTGCCGCACGTTCGGCTGCGATTTTGTCAAGTGACTCTGATGCAACACCCGCGGCATCCTCGCCAGCCTTCACTTCTGCTCCTTGGTCATCCTCTCGCGATTCGCTTATGATTTTGCTGAGAATCTGCTCAAAATTCTTGAGCTTGGAGGAGACGGCAGCATCAGGCTCCTCCTCCTCCTCCAAAGAGCCCTTCTCGTCAATCTTACGAGTCATCCGTAGAATGGCGTTACTCAGTGTCGACATGTTGGGGCTTGCTGATTCGCCAGTGGAGTCCTTGCTCTCTGCGTCCTTGCTTTCGGGTTCGCCCACGACCTCTTCGGCTGGTGATTCTTCGGCCGCTTCTTCCGAGGGTGTCTGCTGATCTTTAGCCTCGTCCTGCGTCGACTCGGCAGTGTCTGATTCGACGGGATTTGATTCAGCAGTCTCCGTCTCAGCAGTCTCCGTCTTAGCAGTCTCCGTCTCAGCAGTCTCGGCCTCAGCAGTCTCGGCCTCAGCAGTCTCGGCCTCGACGGCGTCCGCTTCAACCGCGTCCGACTCAACGGCCTCCGATTCGGAGGCAGATTGGGTTTCTTCATCCACCTGATCAATGGCTTCGGTGGCAGCCTCCTGTGAGTCGCCAGTGACGGCACTCAACAGAGCATTGACGTAGGCACGGGATTCTTCCGGGCTTTGCACATCGAGCAGTCCACTCTCCTCGAGGGCGTCCTCGATAGCCTGCCGAACAGCTCCAATGCCAAGCTCATCATCTTCCATGGCGTCTTCCACCATCACCTGAATTTCATCCCAAGACACGACGTCGTCATCGTCTTCCTCCTCCTCTTCCTCAAGTTCGTTTTCTCTCTGCTCTTCCAATGTTTCTGCAGCGTCAGCCTTTTCCTCTACTTCAGTGGCAGCCTCAGCCTCGTCAAGCATGGAATCCGTGAGACCTAGTAACTGCCTTTCCACCAACTCTGCAGAAGCCTTGTTTGTGTTTTGCACTGCTTCAATTTCCTCGGGCGTCACAGGTTTGATGAAAGCATACATGAAAGGTGTGTTGGCTGAAGTTCGAGTCTCGACGAATAATCGCAGGGACTGTTTTGGGAACTTCTCCGTGGCACGATCAAGCAGTTTGTTGAACAACGAAAGACTGAGCTTGAACTCCTTGTCGCCAAGGGTGGTGTCCGTCGTACCATGCAATGACAAGTCCATCTCGTCGATCGGAATATACTGGAAGCCAAAGATGCGCTGAGTATTGTGGAAAGCAACGAATATGCCATCCATTCTACCCATACGGACCTGGAGAGAGTATTTGAGAAAAGCGGCTCGGATCATGTCGTGATATTCGCGCTCATAGGATTCCCAATTGCCTTGACGATGACGAAGCTCGTATCCGAGACCTTGAGTGAAACCCTTGACGTCCATGCGGATTGAGACGACAGCTCTGGTCTTGAGGTCAAACATGCCAGTACCGGGTACCCGGGGATCGTAGGCGTCCAACTGAGAACGCATCATAAAGTCACCCAGCCCAGTGTAGTGAAAAGCTTCATCAGCATTGCGCTCCTCCTCGGAGATTTGATGTGAGTTCTCGCGGCGGTACCTTTCGTACTCCTCACGTGGCAATGTCAAAAGCTTCTCCATCGACTTTCCGAGCATGCTGAGAACATTGGCCGAGTCGAATTCCTTGTCAGCATCAATAGCGTAAACACCATCTTTGTAATGCAGAAAGGTGGCGGCCGGACTTCTCAATAGGTTGGTAAAGTTCTTGGACGGGAGTTCGAATTCTTGCGACATCATTCCAGAGTTGATCTCTCGCCAGCTCGAGAGGAGATAGTGAAAGTGTGAGAGGGCGGCTGTCATGCTCGAGGTCGATCCCGTGTACTTCTTGCCGTGCTCCCTGGCGACACCAATGAGCGCCTCGTCCTTTGACGATGTTACGTACGCCTTCAAAGCGTCAAAATCGAATTCCTTGATGGGCATGATGTTTGCCAGGTATGGATCGAAGTTGAAGACCTTGGAGCGAGGATCTTGGAGATTGTACACGCCCGGGTTGAACAGGGCCCTTTCCAGTCCATATGACAGACACGGGACAGGCGGCTGTGGCTTGTCAATGGGTACTAAATGAAGCTCATCGGCGTTGAGCACCGAAATGTGAAGTGGCTGTGTGTCACTTGGCCCCTCTGGCTCAGTAGGTGTTTTCACACGGCTCTTTGCTACTGCTTTCCGGCCGGCGGCTGCCGCTTTCGTCTCAGCCTTCTTCGCAGCCTCAGCCTTTTTCGGAGCCTCAGCCTTTGTCGCAGCGGCTGCCTTTCGCGTGAGTTTTGCGGCTAACAGACCTTTGGCCAAATCAGCTCTCCTGGCGGCACGATTTGGGGACCGGCCTTTTTTGCCTCCGGGACTCGAGCGGTATTTTACAAGAGCAGCGTCCAACGCATCGTCCTGCCCTTTGCGTGAGGTTTCTTCAGGGTTTGCCTGGGCACCCGGCTGCTTCTTCTTCGTCTTCTTTGGCTTGGATGGTTGATTGGGCGATGCAGCAGCCGGGGCAGGGGCTGCTTCAGTCGACGCCTGTTCTGGGTTCTGTTCCGACTTGGACTTGGCTGGCTGCGGCGGCTTCGCTGACTTTTTCTTCCCCTTCGTCGTCGTCTTGGCGCCGTCGTAGTTGATATTTTGCTCTTCGAGGACCTTTTTTAGAGCCGTCAAGGCGCCCTGAAGCACTGCCAGTTGTTGGTTTTGGTCAACCTCGGCGGGTGGCGCATCCTTCTGGGCCGAAGGCTTGGGGGTAGCCTTCTTCTTTTTGGGCTTCTTTTTCGATGCTACTGTCGAAGATTTCGGGTCATCGGACGAGTCTTTTGTGGTCTCGGCATCGAAAAGAGTGGTCGAGGCTGTAAAGAATCGATTTCTTTGAGTATGTACTGGAAGCTGGCTAGAGGCGAAGCTGGAGCGCAATCTCGCTGCGACCAGCGGCCGGGCTGCAGCAAGACATGACGGGCATGTAGAGGGTATCCCAAGGCGGTGGATGGCCTGACTCCTCAGCCGAAGCATTGATGCGGCTTGGGGAACTTGACCGCGTTCCTCCGGCGTGATAATGGCTTGGTGGTCGTGATCGTGGCTTCCAGTTGCTGCACCAGCACAGCTATGACAGACAGCCTCTAAACTTTTTCTGAGCGGCGCGTCTTATCGCTACTTATCCATGACAAGGATGCACGAGTCGTGACTCGTGCTGCCAATTAGGTAGCGCGACTCAAAGATGGAATCCACTGTATTCAATTAAGCGGTAGATCGTTATTCCGTATAGCATTCAATGTTCGAGGTGAGATGCCATAACATGAACGAACAACTTCTTACTAGGACTCTTTGATTCTTGCAACAATTATTTCAAGTTGTGTTTTTTAAGCTTGCGAGGGAGTGACAGTCTCGTAAAGCCGCCAGATCGCGTGCTTCTCGACATGTGGCGACCTTGAACTGCTGTCCCATCCTTGTCACCACATCTCAAGTGACTTAAGGTAGTCCGTATCGTTGGGTCATGGGTAGGGTACAAGAAAGGACATGCCTTTTCCTGACAAACCTCTAGCCCATCTTCTCGGGTCAAATGGTAAGTTGGCGTGGTTTGGGTGCCATCTTCGCCTATCCAACTGAGTCGGTTCTCATACTAACATCAACCAGGCCCCGTCCACGCTGTTGCCTACTCGGCCTCGCCAGGGACATACATCTTGACAGGCTCGTCAGACCGCTCGGTCCGCCTGTACAACCCGTCCCCGAGCACCTCGGTGCTGTCTCAGAACTCGTACATCTCCCGGCAGCAGCAGGCGCCGCCGCCGCCCGTCCCGCAGGGCCGCCTGATCCAGGACTACAGCGCGCACGGCTACGAGGTCCTGTCGCTGTCCGTGAGCGCCGACAACGCGCGCTTCGCCTCGGCTGGCGGCGACCGCTCGCTCTTCCTGTGGGACGTGGCGACGGCGCAGACGATCCGCCGGCTGGGCGGCAACCAGCAGTCGCACACGGCGCGGATCAACAGCGTGGCGTTCGCCGGCGACGACGACAGCCTCCTCGTCTCCGGGTCCCTCGATACCAGCGTCCGGGTTTGGGACCTCAAGTCCGGCTCCTTCAAGCCGGTGCAGGTGCTGACCGAGGCCCGGGATAGCATCTCGGCGGTCGTGGTCCGGGATTCCGAGATAGTGACGGGCTGCGTCGACGGCCGTGTGCGGACATACGATGTGCGCATGGGAAAGTGCGTCACGGACGTCGTGGGCCCTTCTGTGACCTCACTGTGTCTCTCCAAGGACGGAAATGCTCTCCTGGTCGGTGGGCTGGATAGTAAGATACGGTTCATGGACCGGAAGGATGGCACGTGCCTGAAAACCTATGCGAATCCTGGGTTCCGGAATGACGAGCTCAGGGTACAGAGTATTCTTGGAGGAAAAGAACAATTCGTCGTCGCCGGTGATGAGATGACGGCAACTCCTGGCCAGAATGGAGAAGGCAGGCTCTGGGCCTGGGGCACCCTCACCGGCGAAGTCGCCGCCAAGATTACAGTTCCTTGGGGCCCGGCTGGGTCAGAACCAAGAAAGAAGCTCATCGGGAAAGATGGCAAGGAAAAGGAGCGCAGCAACGTGCTGAGTTGTGTGGCATGGAGAGAAGGTGGATTTGGTGATCAGTTTTGCGTAGGCGGCACATCAGGCACAGTGACCGTTTTCGGATACCATTGAATGAAATATTTGCTATCATGGAGCCAGACGCAGCTTTTCTTCGTCTTTATTTTTTGTACATTTTTGTCATTCGCCCATATTAGCGTAAAGAAATCTATCATCAATGCCCGCCACGTACGCCAGGAACGCCCATCCCAAGATGCAATAGCCTATATCCTTCGAGACTACCCAGACTTTAATACACGCGGTGACATTTACAACGCCGTTGGCCTCAGCTCATGACTCGAATTCTTTAGCCCATACCGACGTATTTGAACCAGTTTGGACGACAGTCTTCCTTGTTCAACCATGCCTCGCCGTCCGTGAAGCGGCCCGTGACACAACCCCTGCACTTTGGCGAGTTGGGGCAGTTGAAGAAGGGAATGTGCTGATAACCGATATCTCGGAACCTGGAATAAGTTTAGCAATCTTGAAGTACTTTCCCGAGACCAAAGAAGAGACTTACCAGTGAATCTTGCTCTTATCCTCGAACAAACCAAGCGCGATACTGTGGACCGGTGCATCACCCCATCTCTCGTAGAAGAAACCACCAGCGCGATCGAGGTGGTTGAAGTAGTCCTCGTAGACCTGGCCACGCCAAAAGTTCATGTCGGCAATCTCAAAGTTGCTCCAGAAGTGACAAGTAGAGTAACCCTGGGCCTGCTCATTGTGACTGGGGCGGCGCTCCTTATCAGTCACCCACTGGAGAGCATTGTTCTTGTGCAGGTAGTGGGGATGCTGTGCAATGAACTTGCTGGTCTCTGGCCATAGGGTGGGAATCGACTTGGGCGCATCGTAGAGGTTGATTGTGAAACCATATGTCTTATTGTTGTCCTGCATGTAGCGGAACACATCGTAGTCGACGTCGCAGAAGAAGTGCACTTTCGGCTCGACGCGCCAATAGAACTGGGTGTTCTGGAGGGCCGGGTGCTTGTAGAAGAGACCGCTGTTCCATCGGCACATTTGGTGGTACGACAGCTTGTCGGCGTACTGAATGTCGTTTTCCTTGAGGATCTTCATGGACTCGGTGTAGAGATCGTCATTGATCCACGAAGGCTTGTCCCAGTGCTCAGCAGGGATGACCTCTGGGAGTATTGTTAGTCTGGGTCGTATGTCCTTGTGCACCAGAATGCTGCCTACCATATCTGCACTCTGCCTTGGTCGCGGCTTGCGTCTTCTTCTTGAACTCCTCGCTGAAGGGCACCTCGTTGAAGAAGGTCCAGGGGTAGTTGAACTTGTGATTCCAGGTTCTCTCCAGATCTCCCATAGCCTGTAGCATGCCCTGCAGCTCCTCATTTCGTACCAGGGCGAGCAGCGTCGCATTGATTCGCGCCGACGGGTTCGCATCGGGGGCGTATGCGGGCGATACTCGGACTAGGTTGCCTTCCGGCTCTCCCGTCGCTGCAAAGGTGTCAGATATCAGGCAAGGAGATGGGCGGCGACATGCAGCAAGACTTACGATCCAGGTTGGGATCCCTCTCCAGGTTCTTGAGGGAATCGCCGGGGCCCAAAGGTACTGATGGCCGCCATATAGTGTAGAGGAAGAAACACCACATGAGAATGGCGGCAAGGCCCAGGGCGCGGACCGGCTTTGCGATGGCCATGATGTCGGCTTGGAGCAACTACTGTCTGCGGCACATGAACGCGAAAGACGCAGCCTTGGTGTCGCGACTCGGTTGAGACTGAGGGCTGTACGATCCCAGGCCGGAGAATGGTTAGGGATAGGAAGAATAAAAAGCTTAAAAAGCTTGTCCGACGTGTCTCAATTGTTTGGTCCAACAATCGGGTCGCCTCTGCAAAAGCCGAGCAAAGAAAAGTTAGTTGGCCAGCTTGCGGCGTTGTGAAGGATGGAGAAGTGGATGGATGGTTTTCTGCCTACTAGTGTCTGTTCTTGTCGTCCCTGCAAGCGCTGGGCTGGCTTATCTGAATGTGGCACTGGAGCTCTTTCCAAGGTACGAATGGGATTGGCTTGGGTGCCGTTCCTCTGCTTTGAAAATCCCACGTCGCAGCTTGACGCGGCCTTGCTGGAGAAAAAGGGGGCGGCCACTTCATTACATACAGTACCATTCCATCCATACAGACCTAAAGATGCAGGCAGCGCACCTCTAGTCAAGGTGCTGTACTGTGTGAATGCAGCGGGGGCTCAGGGGGGTAGCAAGTGCTGTTTAGCTGTACATAAGGCGCTGGACGCCTGGATCAGTTGGAGATGGGGAAACGCCAAGGCACTGTGGATGCCGGGGATCCCACCTACAAACTCTCCCACCACGTCCGAAGCAAGGTAATCCGTCAATGCAGCACCTGTCAATAGTCAAAACCCTTGTCCGCCGACAAAACACGGAGCAGTCGCGTCTCTTCCGGCTAACGGCATTCGCTCGCTCCCCCATGTCCATTTTGTGAGCTGCGAAATGGGACGAGGCTCGGAATCATAGACAAGACAAGATACGACGAGGCATGAATAGCAAATTCTATTTATCGCTGCTTATTGCGTAGCCCTGGTTGCTGCAATGGCTTTTGCCGCGACGCTCAGCGCCTGGACCGAGGAGCTTATTGATTCCATCGTGACTCAGGTATGCATTCAATAACGAACTCAACTTCGGTCCTGGCCGGCCGGGAGAGAAGAGGGAATAATTACTAACTCGAACAGCACGATCAAAAAAGACGAAAGCCACTCAGGGATTCTAGCCTCCAGAAGCTTCGTCACCACAATTTCTTGCGCACCAATCAGTTCGATGTTGAACGTCAGCTAGATGGACTCGAGGAAAGGTTTCGGGTTCTGAATCGAAATGGACTGGCTGATGGCCTGCGGGAGAACCTCGACTCATTGAACACCATCTCAAACAAGTTCACCCCCGACGTTCTGCATTTTCTCTTGGTATTGGCAGATCGACCTTTCGAGAATTCCAAGCTCGAGGATTTGCAAGCCCTTCGACAGCCTGAAGTAGATCCGGGGCTCCATCTCAGCTGGGCAGAGATCGCGCAGGAAGATGGTTGGGCCGAAGACCGTGAACTATGGAAGAAGGTCGATTTCAGAGACGATAGCTCCGACGATGACTTTGTCGAGGATTCGGACGCATCGGCAAAATCCCCAAGCACATCACTTTCCAGCGTCGAGGCCCAATATCGGCGACGGCCAACAGGTTTACTTCTCACCCCTCAGAACGTGAACCTCGACCAAGTGAGGGAATCTCAGTCCTGGAGAGTCATCAATGATGCGCCATCTGATTCCAACAGGACCGACATTACGGAGCTTCAAGCTGTGCGGGAAGTCTTGTTCATGCTCAGGGGCTTGAGCAATGATCTCTTCAACATGGATTACAGGCCGAATCCCAGGTACAAGCTGCTGCATGCATCGCCGAAATCCCTACAGGTGATGCTGAGCACGTGGGGTGAGTCTGGCAGGAACATACACGTCTTGCGGAGGTTTGTCAGCAAGGATCAGGAGACGCCCCTGCTTCAGGTCTTCTGTAGTGCGGTGGAGAAAAGACTGCAAATACTCGACAGTCGACTCGCAAAGACTGAGGCGGAGTTTGTGGACATTCACAAAGACACGGTCGTCAGTCTTCTCAAGATGTCAGAAGACTTGCGGCCATGCTTGCAACCTCTCTGCATCTTATCACAGGTTGTCGACAAGCTTGAGAAACAAAACTATCCTCACCCGTTCCGGTATCTCGAACTTCTATACGATCGGATCAGTGGCGCCCAACTAGAAGGCGATAGCCAGCTGTACCATTCTCTGGGGACGATATTTTTTGAGTGTTTCCAAGTCTATCTGAGACCTATACGACAATGGATGCAGGATGGCGTCCTTCTGCCAAATGATTCGACATTTTTTGTCGTCCAGGTCCAATCTCATGTACCGTTGAATCGAGTCTGGAGCGGTCAGTTCGCCCTGCGCAAAACACCAGACGGGGCTTTGCACGCCCCGAGCTTTCTGCAGCCAGCCGTGGACAAGATCTTTGCAACGGGGAGGAGCGTGGTAGTGTTGAAACATCTGGGCAAATACGATGTTAATCACGATGCAGCAGCCGAGCCGTCTTTCGACTTCGAGTCACTTGTCACGACTGGCAACGGCGACTTTGCTCCCTTTCCCGAGGTGTTCAACTCGGCCTTTGAGGCTTGGATGGAAAGCAAATACCACTCCGCTGCTGCAAAGCTACGGCGGATCTTATTTGATACGTGCAACCTTCGATCTGTTCTCTCCGACCTCCACCATACTTACCTCATGATGGACGGATCTTGTGTAGACGCATTTGCACAACCCCTCTTCAACAATCTTGACCTACTCAACGACAAATGGCATGACCAATTGTTACTAACTCAGACATTCCAAGATGCTTTCAGAGGAGTAGTGGACATTGACCGTGTAATGGTTACGGCAGTGGGAGAAGTCCCAGAAGACATTATTTCGGCACGCACGACTGTTCAGGAATGTTTACCAGCCGTAACAGTGCACTACCGGATGACATGGCCAGTCCGCATCATTATTTCGGATGAAAGCATGACACATTACCAGGCCTTATTCACGCTGATGTTGCAAAATCAACGGGCGATCGCGACACTTCATCGTGTACGCATCAAGGTGGACAGCTCGCAGAATCTCAGCTACGAGCAAGGAATCCATTATGGCCTCCGCTCCAAGCTCTTGTGGTTCTCCAACTGCGTCAAGTCCTACCTTACGACTCTCGTCGTTGCACCGCTCGTTGCACAACTTCGTGAAGATCTGGACCGGTCGCAGGATATCGATGTTATGGCTCATGTCCACTCAACGTTTACGAAACGTGTGAGGGAAGCTGCTTGCCTGAGTAGCAAACTCGATCCTATTCGAGAGTCAATGCTTGAGATCATGGATCTTGCTATATGCTTGGAAGACGCCCGACAAACCGAAGTCGAACGACAAAGAGAAGAATCTGGCGGATCGCCGAGGATTTCCTCGACCCCAGTGAGATCATCCAAGGCTAGCAAGTATACTGATGCCTCCGAAGAGGAAGATGGCTCCTTTCTTGGTGAGCATGATGGAAACACAGCCAGGCCTGCGCAAAAGCCTTACGTCGAGGTCCTTTCAGACATCAGAGTAGAGTATGACAAACGTCTAAAATTTGTCAGCGGTGGCCTACGAGGTGCTGCACGAGCTGCCAAAGGCGACGCTGCCAGCAAATGGGATTTGCTGGCAGACATACTAGAAGTTGGCCTGGAGCAGAATCCGTGGTGAGCAGTCTCGCTTTCCTGGTCAACTTGTCTGTATGACGCACCGGATCCAACAGAACAGAGATGTAGCGTAGTCTGAGAGCAGTCAGCAGTGTGCTTGGCTTGACCTACATCTCGATCATATTGTCAGATCAGCAGATATCTCGATGAGAGACCCTCTCTTCGCAGGGGGGTGACGGAGAATGACGAAAGGCTACAGAAGACGACCTGACTTATTGTCCCGCTTATTGGAACTTTTTAGAACGTTGACGTCGGTCCACTACTCATCGGTCTCGGCTCTGCAGTCTCGTCGGTACCAACTCGAGTCGGGTGTGGACATGTCGAATAGTTATGACGAAAGCACGGATGCACTGGCCCTGGTCACTTTCCAGGTAGCCGTCTTGAGTGGCCATGAAGGTCATATAACCTAGTGTAAGTACTGGGTACTGGTGGTTGTCAACCATCAACATCTGACATCACCCTGGGACACACGGCCTCGTAAGTGACGGCTATTCCTATATGCGTACCTCGAACGACATGATCATCATCATCCTTGTCGGATGATACCGCGATTGAAACAGAATCCGTCAAGGAGGCTGTCAACCAGTACACTCAAGACATTATCCATCAAGAGGTACTACAACATTTTCTCATTCTCTGAGGAGGTTGACAACATGGTCCAAGTTGCGTCATAACGATCGAGATCGGTCCTCAATCCTGGCTCCAACCGGGGTTGGCGTCCAAACCTACGCGAAAAAAATCCACGTTTCGGCAACCTGAACCTTCTGCATGTATCCGGGGCTAAAATGCAAACTACTACAGTCGATCTCTTTTAATTTAGTCTCTCGTGCAGAGCTGCTAGGAGTCGCAAAAAAACTTGGACGTTGTCAGGGTTGTGTTTATGCTCTGATGCCGAGTTCACACCTGAGGTAGGTGAGTGGGACACAATTGGATTTGACAATGAAGATCATCACATCGCCAGCCAAGACAGCAGCGCAGCCAAGCCCAGTGTGCCCGCATGCAGACTGGCAGTATATGCAAATCAGTTCCACTGGCCCGCCTTGCAGATTCACAAATGATACATCAAGAGAGTGTATTGTGTAATGTAGACACAGCAATAAATATCACAGCTATAACTAGGTGGTCTTGGCGTCGAGTTTTGGACATCACTGGCCGGTTGATCTCATGTTGACGGTGGTGCAAAGCCACTGTAATTACTCTCGCTACGTGCTGTAAGAAGATGTGACATCAGAACAATTATGGGGTCGGTCAGGTTCCAGAACGCTAAATCGCCAAAAGCTTGCCGTAAGGCTTAGCCAGTTCAGCCTCAACCTAGTACTCACTAGTGCAGAGAATTGAGGCTGGGGGCGCAGGGGCGCCACATCCTGTGCCCCGCTTATCTTAATTCCCGTTCCTGGTCAGAGCTCTGCAGGCAAGGCAGGCAACCACCAAGATCCAATTCTGGGGAACATCGTGAACTCCCGACATCGAATCCGTTGCGCCGCATCACGCAGAACTCGCGCGTTCCTCCATAGCCCTGGATTAGACGCCACGCACGATTCTCAACACACCGCCAAGCCTTCTAGCTACGCGCGAACAGCTCAGCAGTCGACAGCCACATCCTATTCTAGCCCATCATGGCTGAGCGAAAAGTTCTTGTAAGTCCTGCCATGACACCCGACCCTCATGATGAAGCCCCCGATACTAACTGCAATAGACGAAATACTATCCCCCGGACTTTGATCCGAGTGCGCTCACGAGAAAACGCGGCCCCAAGGCCGCCGGCCCGAAAGTCCAGACCGTCCGCCTCATGGCGCCCTTCAGCATGCAGTGCCTGCGCTGCGGCGAGTTCATCTACAAGGGGCGCAAGTTCAACAGCCGCAAGGAGACGCCCGAGAACGAGCGGTACCTGGGGATCCAGATCTTCCGCTTCTACATCCGCTGCACGCGGTGCTCGTCCGAGATCACCTTTGTCACGGACCCCAAGAACGGCGACTACCGCTGCGAGCGCGGCGCCAAGCGCAACGTCGAGCCCTGGCGCCAGAACACCGAGGACGAGACGGACGAGCAGCGCCTCGCCCGCCTCGAGCAGGAGGAGGAGGAGCGCAACGCCATGGTCGAGCTCGAGGCCAAGACGGTCGACGCCAAGCGCGAGATGGCCGTCGCCGACGCCCTCGACGAGATCCGCACGCGCAACGCGAGGCTGCAGCGCGCCGAGAGGGACGGCGTCGAGTTCACCGTCGCCGCGCCCGAGGACGACGACGCCGCCAGGCAGGACCGCGAGGACGAGGAGGCTGCCAAGGCCGCGTTCGCCGCCCCCAGGCGGGTGGACGACATCGTGGACGAGGTTCTGGAGGACTCCGTGCTAGACACGGACAGGCCACCGCCGCCGTTGCCGACGTTGAAAAAGTTGCCGCCCGTCAAGAAGACCGGTCCGACTGCGCTGGGCATCAAGAAAAAGGCAACGAATCCAGAGCCCGAGCCAACGGCTCAGGTCATCAAAGCACCAGAAAAGAAACCCATGGCTAGTCTGGTGAGCTATGACTCGGATTCGGATTAGCATTGTGACGACTATTTTGGAAGATTTTGTTTTATAGGCATAGCGAAGGTTCACGGCGCAAAAGGAATAATAACAAACAAGGATGATTATAATGTTTTAAATACCACCAATGCCAAAACAAACCATCAATACCAGTTATATGTCACTGGAAGAGAGACTCGCCCATCGTTGAACAAGAATCTTTTTTTTTCAATGTGACATGTGTTGTATGGACTGCCATTTGCATTGTTTTCTTTTCGCAATATGATTTCATCCAGTAGCACCTAATAATTTCCCTGGATGGCAGCATACATAGTTTGGACACATGTGAATCATATTACCACGAACTTTAAATACATTGGCAGGCACACGTTCCTCCCGGCTCGTCGGCAAACGATTTTATCAAGATCGAAATCGTCCATTCTAATCGGTGACAACTCGACGGTACCTTGTTTGTCCATGTGTACAGGTTGAAATCGACCGCAGGGAAGCTTTCCTCTGCTGGCTCCAGTTTTCCTGTGATCGACATGCGTTTTTCTTTCTCTCCGTCCTTCTTTCCTTTTTCCCCGCTCCCCAGATGGGGAAGAACAGCAAGAAAGAAAAAGATGCCGGAAATAGGGGGTTACCCGACACAGAAGAGGGCGGACAAGCGGGCGATCGGTGGCGAGAAAGATACACCCAAATCACCCTGAGAAGGACAGAAGAAACCAATATGTTTTGCGGCGGGCAGCAGGTTTGATAGGGAACGGAGCGATAATCCATCAGGCCCTTTGCACATAAGAATTGACATCTGCTAGCCACCACCCTCTGTTTTCAACAATACATAACTTTTGACCGCGAAATGGTATTTCTATACAAAAAATTTCAAAAATAGGATTAATAGCAAAGAATAATACTGGTTGCTTTAGATTTTATTTTTCGAATTATCCTTGTCGTTGTTCGTTCCCTCAAAGTTGAAATTGAGGGCTGGTGGCATGGTCCAAGTGGAAATACTTACGTGCAACGCTCCTGCCATCCCCCTCATGAAATCTGGGAATGACTTGAATTGTTCGGGCCGGTGAGTTACGCTGACGGATATTGCGACCGGTCGCAATTTGTTGCAGTAGAGTGTAACATGTCGTGGTACGTATGGGGCACAGGCAGCGTGGCCACGCAAATTCTGGCAGTCTTTCCTTCGGCAATGACGTGCTCAATCACCACGTAAAAGGGAGAAAGTACATGTACAATTGCCTCATGATTGGTGAAAAGTGTTACAGGCGAAGCCGAAAGAAAAGTCAAGTAATCAAAGTTTAGAAAAAAAGTTTTATTGTGTCTCTAACGTTTACCGAGAGATTGCCTACGACTTTAAGTCGCGAGATTTTTCCCATCTCGCCCGAAACCTGAACTCCGCGTCTGCTATGTTGTATTGTTCCGTGAAATGCTCAATATAAAAACCCAAACTCCAAAGCTCCATGCTGAATATTTGGAGGTAGATTCTAACCTTGCGAAAGTGGTCGTCGTCATGGGAGTCGTCCAAACCGCTCAACATGAGCGTCCACCAAAGATGCGCTGATGAAGAAGAGACTTTCGTCTATCGGTAAATGTGATAATACAAGAACCACGTAAAGGGTACTGGTTCATGGTGGCGTCGTAATCTCGTCACTGACTGATATAAGAGGGTTCTGATGTGTATATTTAATCGTGGTAATCGTCGTGAGATGCTTGTGACGAAGAAGACGACGAAGTTCCGTTGGGCAAGCTAGGAGTACCACGTTCCGAGCGAGTACCCCGGCGGTGCGACGACCTAGACATCTCCTCCATCTGCTTCTTTGTGTGTTGGTGCATGAAGCGGGCGTAAGATGGCAGATCACTGGGGGGAGTAGGGCAGAAGGGCAGAGCCGAAGAGGAAGAAAAAGTGCCACGGGAAGACATTTTGGTCGAGTTGGGTGAATGTGTGGTTTGGGTGAAGAAGTTTTTTAACGTGATGATTGCACGGTCCTATTAGATAGAAATGGACTGAGTAGTCTTGAAGGATGTCGCTTGTTGTAACGGGTTGAAGCTGTTGTTGTAGATGATAATGTCGGCAATGTCGGGGGAAGATGAGGATCTTATAGCTATGAAAGGACGGCAGAAGGGTTCAGGCGCGATGATGCAGCAGACGCCGTCGTTTGAGGCGGCTTCCGACTTCAGAGGAACCGAAAAGGACCCTGAGAAAGGTACTTCACTCACTCTCCCACTCACTCGCACATTATTGACGGGAGGGGGGTCGGCTAGCCAAGAGCGACCACCAGAATTTAGTGCCTCCTGCGCAAGATTCCCATGTCTCGACCACAAGATATTCGAGATCTGCAAATACAATGACCGCTTTCGTGCCGCGACTGGAACCCACCCATGTCGCGTATGGCGTAAGTGAGTCCGGGCAGTGGCTTTTCTGTTTGCGGGCCTTGTGCTGGGGGTCAAGGGGTGTGGACGCTCGCCACGGTGCATGGGGACGGGGTCCCGGGGGGAGAGAAGAGGAGGAACAGGAATGATGATGCAGCACTCTGTTGTCTGCAGCCTGCTGTCCTCGAAAGTGGATAAACGACCAGAGTATTGGCTGGACGACGAGGGCGACGGGGGGTCGGCCTAGTCCCAGCCCTCACTTTGTTTTCCCCCAAGCCAATGACAAAGCATTGCAGAATATGACGGGGTTCCGGGGTGATGAGGTATGATGACCGACTTGGACGGATCAGGAAAGACCCTGCAGATCTTTGGAGCGACTGAGGTCATACCCCTTATGTCATGCCCATTGGCCGGTGCAGAGAAGGCCGGACGACCTGAGAGAGTTGCAACGAGATGGTTTGTGGAGCCTGCCCCAGCAAATACCACCATAACTGAGAACACCCGTTTCTTGCAGCATGTACGAATTGACAGCCTTGGCAATCAAAACTCTTTGGTGGATCAGAGTTTCAGAGCCTCTTTCCCGTGCAATAACATGTGTGAAAACCAGAAGGCTGTTTTAACTAACATGGCAGTTGGGAATCATGTTGGGCTGTGTGCTTCTTGCTCGGTGGCTCAACTCTCTGGCGACCAAAAAGTATCCGACGTCATGTCTGCGCCTCCCAACCGTGTTGACAATGTTCTAGACTTGGGCGTAGAAGCAATGACAGGCACCAACGAGAAGTTGAGGCATCTTGGGCTCTCAGTCTGTCGTATGTACAGTTGTCGTCCTGGGGTGCCTAGCTGAGGCAGAATCGGATTTAACCAGCACCAAACAAACTAGAATACTCGCCGGAGCCGTCGCACGGTAAAGGCGTATCCGAGAGACCCCCAAATGTCATCTGGGCAGGGGACGTGGGGCAGCCTGACGGGCTAGCTGCCGAAATGCCTCATCTGTCGTGTGCCGTCGCAGTGTACAACTGCACACGATCCATGGCAGTTTTTTTCTCATGAGAATCTTGCATGGAAGAATAGCTGATAGCGCCAGATACAAACACATTGATGCTGGTCTGTCCGCCAACCGTAGACACTAGTGAGCTTTCCAGACCATGATCCGGCATCATGCATAAGTGGCCAACAATGTTGGAGGACGCTACTACCTTGGCTCATCTATGTACACTAACGATTGAGCTTGTCTTCACATTAGGAGGAAATCCCTTTGGGCGGCAAAGACAACTGACCCCAGATTCTGTGAAAAGAGGCTCTGGTTGGTCCGATACTCAGGTCGACACTTTATAGCGGGAATCGATCAGGGGCAAACACCTAAAATCCAATACTGATCCATGCCTTCGGCGAGCGGGACAGACTGGGGAGGGGCGCTGTTCAGCCCTAGTCGAGCGTCAGAGCGCGGCATCATTCGTCGAGCTGGAGCAAAACTCCCGGATTGCGAAAATTCAGGGTCCTTTTCTCACAAATGCGATATGAAAATATGGGCATCTGCGGTGGGAAGGAATTATCATATCGATCTACCTTGTCGACCCATGTGTGCGGCGGGTCTGCGGACGTCGTTCCAGGCTTCAGACTTGCCAGGGCCCCGTGGCTCAGGGCTCTGTGTAAACCCCCCGAACTTCAAAGGATGGCAGCATGGTCCGGAGCCATGTTCTCGAGCGGTGGATGGAATAGTTCTCTAGATTCCTGATGCCTCTGCTGAGTATACACTACACCACCATAACCCCAAAGTTGTTTTTGCTGTGGGGTGGTCATTGCGATTCGACACGATCCTGGGCTGACAGGTGCTATGTACACTAGACGATAGCAGACCGTATGGGGTAATGCTGCTGCACTCCGATACGCTGTCCAGCCTCTAGGTTGCAGAAGTAATAAGAGGAAGGTCTTATTTCGACGTCAGAAATGAGACTGCATTCAGTTGCCTTTGTCGCGAGGATCCACCTCCAGCCTTGGCCTTGGTCAAACTGCAGCCAACAGCCGTCTGCAACATTCAGGGTCGAATAAAGGCTGGCAAGGGGGGAGAAAAAGAGACGCTACAAGCGAACAAATGACAAAGTTTCGCCAAGGCGACGAAACGCGTCTCTGCGGGCTGCGGGACAGCGCTTGAGGGGGGGCAGACATCATCGTCAGTCAGACAAGGCAAGGCAAGCGAAAGAAAGAAAAGAGCAGGCCAGACCAGCCAGGCTCATGTCGGGCAAATCAGCCAAACCTTGACGACAATGGCCCGTGCCCACCTAGCAAGGTTCATACAACGGCTGAGAACTTCCGCCACCGCCCCGTCAGCTATGAACTGGCAGGTGTAACCAATCCAATTTCTAGCCCACCCACAGAGGTCCAGAAGCATCTCCAATATGATGTCAGCAGAACGGGCTGGAAATATACCCTCTTTCTTTCGTTGTTCTGGTTGTCTCACAGCCGATTAGCGTTCACGAGAGAGCGTACCAAGCGAGAGTATCCAGCAGGGCCCGTTCCCAAATACCGTACATGGAGCAACCCGTCGCCAACTTGTACGGCGAGTCTTGCCCTTGTCCCCGCCGTTGGGAATGGACAATGCAAGATCTACACTACCCTTACACGGTGGTGGTGAAGGAATCGGCCGGAGCTGCAGTCTCTTTGACCTCTGGTTGTCAAGTCGTCTGGCTGGCAACCGGGTTCCAATGCTAGGTTGCCAGATAGACAGGGCAACATACTCCGTACATACATTCTAGGCCCTTTTCGCCATCCTGCATCAAACACCTTCGCCGCTGACGACGGGTGCGTTTCTCATCCCCGACCACCACCCATCGGGATCACATGTGGTGACGAAATAGGGGTCTCCAAGCTATCTCTTTCTCTGTCGGAACCATATGATCGCCGCAGTCATAATCATACCACACGGGCATACCTGCCGCCAGTTGCAGATAACGTTATGGGTATCTGGAAGATCTACTTTATTCGGATCGACGATGTGCTTTCTTCACAAGCGTTAATAGTAGCCGCCGCATATGTACGGTTATCAGGATGAACGCATTCTTGTTACTCCTGTAGGTACGTGATGTAGGTACTACTGTGATGAGCCAAACTCACTGATTGCTCTTTACGCCTCCAGCGCGCCCACAGGCTCTGCAAACTGCGGCTGTGGTAACTCTGAGAGGGGAGTCAGGGCAGGTGGCGATAAAGTCATTTGCGGGGACCAGCGTAATGATCACCCGTGGAACATTCCTCTGGGCCGGATCATCTCCCTTCCCCCCCCCCAGGTCCCAAGCCCAGAGTCTAACCTTCAAGATCCTTCGAGTAAGATCCCACGAGCTTGACTGTGATGCAATATGATTATTGTCACATATTCTTCCCATTGAGGGTGTGCATGTTGACCATCTACGAAGATTCTAGGAGGCGTATACTACTGCCGTTGGACCCCGGGGGCTTGCTCTTCTTCCCGTGTTGGATGACCCGTCACTGATTTGCATGACGCACGTTTCCGTGAATAGGCATCCCGTACCACCAACATCTGCCCCGAATCGGTCCTGGTCCATCCTTTGACTCCGTGTTTAGGCATACCACATTCTCGAGACGAGAGGCCTGACGTAATTGGCCCTCCACAGCTCGTCAACCCGCTGTTCACGTCAGCGCAAACCATGACCGACTCGTGCTACAGCCACGGCAGGCAGCGAATCGAGCTCTGTGACGCACATGGTGGGTTTAGTAGACTACACCGTGTCTTTGGTATACCGTTCTTTCGAGACTGTGATGGTCTCTATGCTTAAACAAAACACATTGACGCTATCAATATTCTACTGTCCAACAATCTTCCGGCGCAGCTCCAACAACTACCATCGATTCTCATCGAGATGGCCTTGTAGAACAGAACGACGGCCTTGAACAAGAGGCCCATAAAATATATCTACGAGTAAGTTGGTTCTATGGCTTCCTACAGGAGGTCTCATCGATTAGCAAGCCGATATCTGCTCAATGAGGAGTCTATCGGTCTATCCTCGTAATTGTGACGTGAGGGTACGCTTGTTCGCCGGGCACGTCAGAACATACGTCCCAAAAGTTCAAGGATGTACAATATTCTTGCGACATCAGCCAGGCGTCTCCTCACGGATCGGCGAGGTACTCCTCGAAGAGCCGTTCAACAGAACAGCACACGCCCTTCAACCAATTCGTCCATCAACCCCCTTTACGTACGATCTCGATGGTCCAAAATCAACAGGCTAAAAGTCGTACCCGTCTCGGCTCGTCATTGCAGAGTAGAAAAATACCATGTAGAAGAATACATCGACACGATGGTCATCGAGGTGGTTGGGCATCGCCTCAAACGTACGACACGGGACAATCTCGATGGTGAATCTCCCTGATGGTCCTCTTCCCCTTCCATATTACCAACCAGTAGCAGTACTTCATGTTGACATGTTTTCGCGGTCCTGCTGAGATGCCATGTCGTACCCGATGACGTTGGAGTCTTCTACTAATTCCATAGATTGCTATACTACGGCAATCCACCAAACTATTGCCTGTGTACGAGCGTGACCATTTGCTTTTGGTTATCCTTTGCGAATGTCGGTGTTCTTATTCGGTCCATAGACATACATTGGTTCAGTCCGCACCATTGTGTACTTCCTGATACAAACCCAGGGTCATGAGAGGACAGGCGAGAATTCCATCTAGCGCACTTGATTGTAAATACTAGGCTAATGGGTGATTTGTGATTTATAAAAAATAAAAAAAATAAAAAAAACTCTCTGTCATGTAGTTGTTGAGCAAGAGCAGGGCGATTCCCACCCATTTTCGTTACATTGATTCGAATTTGTTCAGTCGTTATAGTACACGCAAGTCGCCCGGGTTTGTCAACGCTGCAAAACTGACCAGATCATTCTACATGTTAAAAGGAATCAGAATAGAAGAAAACGCCGTGATGTGAAATAGGACTTCCAAGATATTATACAACAAGCCCAGCACATCTGTATAGCCCAGTGCTTATTTCAAGCTAGAACTAGCATAATATGGGGGGTTTTTTTTTTTCCTTTCCAATATCTGGTGTCGAATTTTAGAAGCCTATCCCACGAGTAGCCTTGAGTCACTGTTCGCTTGGTCATAATTTCAGCTGTTTCAGACCATTGTCGAATACTGCGACGAGAACAAAACAAGAATATAAATCATGTGAATGCTGAGCTAAGTACCATATGTTACTGTTTTATAGTTGGTGAGCGGCCATGAACTGGTAACATCGTACTTCCTACTATCTGTTCCCGAAATGTACCGATGAAAGGAACTGGTCAGAACAAAGTAGATAATTTGTATTGTAATCAATCAATCGAACAAAGACCTTTATATATATACAAGGGACCTGACGATATAAGTCCAGGCACATGGGCACCTTCCAGCTTCTACCCAGCGCCTCGGGCCGGTGTGGGGCGCAACTGCCTCCACTCTAGTGGGTGCCCCGGGCCCCGCGTCATATTGATTCTGGAAGCTTTGTACACAAACCAAACGCGTCTCATCCCACATTTACCGATTGATTCGCGGAGCCTCAAATCAGCATCTCTCCCCTCCGGACTGCGCAGCCCAATGCCGCCGCCGCCGCCGCTCGCGCCGACAGCTGTGTACAAGACTCCAAGATGGAGAAGTTCTTAAGAGAATGGCGGCAGGACGCTTACAACAAGGCGCAATACGACTCGGCCATCTTTGTCGGCGACAAGCTCTTGGCCCTTACGAGTAGGTACCTCGAGGTTTCTATCCTTTTGGGCGAGCAGAAACCCGCTGACCATGACGCTCCCGCATCCAGACGACGACAATGATGCCTTTTGGCTGGCACAGGTCCACTTCGCCACGGGCAATTACACTCGCGCTCAGGCTTTCCTGTCTCGCCAAGATCTCATAAGCCGGAACCCGTCGTGTCGATACCTTGCCGGGCACTGCTTCATCAAGCAATCACGATACGACGAAGCCCTTGCCGTTCTCGGCGACCGGAACCCGACACATCTGATCGTGAGCACGACGAACAAGCGCAAGACTCAAAAGAATACTGGCAAGTCGGACAAGTCCAGCCGCAGGCGCGATGGCTCCGACGAGGAATCGGCGAATCGACGTTTCGAGGCCGCCATGTGCTTCCTGCGAGGCATCTGCTACGCCAAACAAAATGCCTTCGATCGGGCAAAAGAATGCTACAAGGATGCTGTGAGGATAGACGTCCAGTGCTTCGAAGCTTTCCAGCAGTTGATGAAGAACTCGCTCATGTCGCCAGACGAGGAATGGCAATTCCTCGAATCGCTGGACTTTGATTCGATCAATGTTGGTGGGGACGTCTCTTCGTCGCAGGAAGCCGCCGAGTTCACCAGGATGCTGTACACGACCAGGCTGTCCAAGTACAGAAACCCGACCTCCTTCATAACCGCGTGCGAGACGCTGTCGACACACTACAACCTTGAGAGCAACCCGGACTTGTTGCTTGCACGTGCAGACTTGCTGTACACGCAGTGCCGCTACAAGGATGCTCTAGACATTACCGACTCGATTTTGGCAGAAGACAAATACAACTTCAGTGTCTATCCGCTTCATCTGGCCTGTATGTACGAGCTGAAGAAGAAGTCGAATCTCTTCCTTGTTGCGCACGATCTGGCCGACAGCCACCCCGAGGAACCGGTGACCTGGCTGGCAGTTGGTATTTATTACTTTGCTATAGACAAGATTGCCGAGGCAAGGCGATACTTTAGCAAAGCCAGCATGATGGACGCACATTTCGGGCCGGCCTGGATTGGGTTCGCACACACATTTGCTGCCGAGGGCGAGCATGACCAAGCTATATCGGCGTACTCTACAGCAGCCCGTCTTTTCATGGGAACCCACTTGCCGCAAGTGTTCTTGGGCATGCAGAATCATGCACTCAACAATATGACGCTCGCGGACGAGTTTCTAAAGACGGCGTACGGTCTATGCAAATCCGACCCATTGCTGCTCAACGAGATGGGTGTGGTCTACTACCACCAAGACCGACCCCTTGACGCAATAAAACTCTTTGTCCGGGCACTGGAAGTTGCCGAAGAGATCGAGTCAGAGCCGGCAGCTTGGTTATCGGCACGCACAAACCTTGCGCATGCATATCGTCGTGCTAAACAGTATCCTGAAGCACTGGAGCAGTTCGACGAGGTACTTCGCCTCGGCGGGAAAGATGCTGCCATCTTCTCTGCCAAGGGATTGCTTTTCATGGAGCTAGGACAGCCAGAGGAGGCCATTGTGGTCCTGCACCAAGCGCTGGCTATCAATGCTCAGGACCCGATCGCTACAGAACTGCTGAACAAGGCCTTGGAAGAGGCCGCAGGGCTCGAGCCCATAGTGAGCGAGGCACAGAATGAGGCTCTGGGCGGATTCGAAAAGGAGATGGCAAAGATCCGTGGACCAAAGCAACCTCGCCCGACTAGAATGCAGAAACCTAGGGCGGTTTCTGCCTACGACAGGACTAGGATGAGGATCATGGGTGGAGGCCCATTATCTGATGTTGAGATGGATGCAATCGGATAGACATTATGACTCGTTATGGATTACGACAGGATCATGAGCAGGCGTCTACGGGCATTTTGGGGTTCTTTGCAGCGAGTAGCATTTACAACATGGACGGCAGTGACTGGAGGGGCAAGGGCCAAACATTGTGGCCCCCTACCAGTCAGTGATGGTGCTCAATCACGAATGGTCGGTTATAAGACACTGGCAAACTTGCGATGGTGTCGTCCACCCCAGCCAGTATGCAACAGCTACAACGTACTATTACCTGATTGGGTCACTGTACTGCGAACACGGCACGTTGATGCATGTCTCTGACCATGAAATCACTATGCAGGTACAAATCACAGCACGGCATTGGAACGAAACCATGACTTCTCGGCAGCATCATGTCGTGGGATGCCGTTACATTGCCAGCCGCCCCTTGAATGGATGATCCACAAGAGCGGACTTTTGCAGACGGAGTTGATATCCCACATCCTCACATCTTTTCGTCATACCAGCGTGCTCGATCGAACTTTTGACTTTGATAGACTGCGCCACATGAACATCTCTGGAGACGAAGTAATGAATGATATTAGAGTGCGATGGAGGGACTTGGAGGGGGGATCAGCCTCGTCTGTGCTGTCCGGGCCGCATGACTCGCGATCGGGAGGGAAGAACCTGATCTGATTTGCCCAGCTACGAGGAGAGAAAGCCCACGGCGCGGATGACAAGCAATCCACGGACCGAAGAAAGAGGAGACGGGGGGGGAAAATAATAGTGTTGGCCAGGCTAGCCGACTATTAAAATCAAAGTTTGCCCTGACAGGCGAAAGCAAAAGAATTTAAAAAAAAACTGGGAAGAACGAAAATACTCTCTAACCTAGTGGTGTTAGTGCCGCGCTGGTAAACTTGTGATCGACAAAGAAAACGGGCTCGACAGACCGGACAGGCAAGTCTCGACACGAAAGAAAATAACCCCCAAAGACGAGAGAGAAAAACGAGGCGGACTCGCGGCTCCACCTTGTTGTTACTGACGTGCCGCCCATGTACTTATCTTGTCGGCAGCAGCTTCTACGAGGTGGACAGGTCTTTCATCAAGTATTATCGCGAGGTAGCGTTTTCAAAGAGGATGGGATGGGATGGGACGAAATTCGATACTGCTACTTTGCCAAAATGCTGCAATGCTATGCTAGGGGGTCTACCGACCGGGTTCTGGAACCAGACTAACAAGACGAAACCCCTGGATAGCCACGAGGGATAGGGACGCGAGTATGTAGAGAGTAGATAATCGTCTAAGCGAGCGTGGGGGATCTTCCCGGGTTTATTTCACAATATTCTACGGTGCAGTTATCTCGTGGCCAAAACCCCCCCTCCCCTCCCCGGCGGGCGGGAGACTATCGTAGTTCGAGGTAATCTAGTCGCACCTGTTTTTTTTACGGATAGATGTATGCGCTGGCAAACAAGAGTCAAAGCCAAAAGCGGTGATGATTAGTTATTGCATGAGCAAGAGTATCTTAAATTCCACGTCTCATATGAAATAGCTTCCCTTTAGTAGGAGGGCCGAACCGCAAGGCAGAACAACATGGAACAGGGAATGATAAGTGCGAAGAAGGCATGATGCTAATAACTACTATTACAAAGTTCCCACTCTGTCATCCTTTGGTGTTTTCCCAAAACCCACTGCTTCGACTCTGACAGCTTACATTTTTCTGGAAAGAAGAATGGCAAGTTTCTAAAAGAGCCTCGGCGCAGAAACGGTCTGTTTGATCATGCAGCGAACGATCTTGACAGCTGCTAGTTTTGCAAGTGACAGGCGCTCTGGGGGTGGCGATGGCAATGGTAAAGGACGATGGGAAAACGGCTCTTTGTCGGTTCATTGTCTAGGGTGACCACGAATCCTACGCTGGCGATGGGCCGTTGGACTTTTCTTAGGCTGCCACTACGAGACATCGTGAAAAGAAAAAAAAAAAAAAAAAAAAAAAAACCT
>JACVEI010000216.1:211255-317840 GCA_018115615.1 Pestalotiopsis sp. DP-2020a | reverse complement strand
TTTTTTTTTTTTTTTTTTTTTTTTTGGTCGTTTTGGGGGTGGCTGGCGGCTGGCCGTTTGAGGGCCGGTAGGTCAGGTACGACGCAGTAAAAATCATATAACGAACCTAGTAAAATAGAAAGAGAGAAGCCTGGGTTTGGCAGTGATCAATTTGGGGTCCATATCTCCTTTAGCGAGATGCTACGTACCTCCATACACGGAATGCATGAGACCCTGCCAATGCCCCTACAAGTGACCACACACTCCTCCAGGCCTTTGCCTACACTTGCGCCATGTAACCTGCATACAGAGTACGCGCAGTCAGATCATATATGTACCTGATTGGCCTGACCAGGACCCTGGACATCTAAATGTTTCCCTGAAACTGGTGGCCACCTTGTATATCTTTTTTCTTTTTCCTCCAATTTTCAGGGCCCTCTCTGGCTTATGCCCGCTCTCAACAAGGCAAGGTTCGAAAAAGGATCCTGTGAGGGTCGCACCTCGTGGCTCCGCTGAGAAGTTGGGGAAAATGCATTGGCTTCCTTCAATATTTGCTTCTGCATACTTGTAACCCAACGTGGACACCATATGGCCCCTGCCTAGAGATTACTCATGGGATTCGGGAATACATTGCTTGTACTGATATTGAATCTCACCAGAGGATCGATAAACTCCATCCGTCCAGCCTTCATCGTGTCCATGTGTCGTATTCTACATGTCTGCCTCAAAGTCCATAGATGAGGCACTATGATATGTCAGGTCATGACCTAACGGCTGTCTCCGTCTGTAACATTGGTGAAATATTTGTAGGTAGATCGATCATATATTCCGCCCCCCAGATGCGCCTGGACTATCGTACATACCTCAGGATCACCATGTGTAGACAGGTACTCCCTGCGACAGCATGCAGATAATCCGTCAGACACTTCGGCATTCGATCGACGCTAGAGTATAGTAAATTGAAAGGAACGAGAGCAGGAATAAGTAATGTACCTACCTAGAGGAATTAAGGATTTATTTAATCGAGGAAGAATCAGCATGTTAGACTGGAAATCTACGCCCTACTTGTAGCTGAGGACGCCAACATTGGAGGTACCTCACTACTTCCAGGTAGTTTTCATCTTACGGTGGGGAATTGATCATCCTGGACTGGTCTGCTGCATGTGGTGCAGAAGGAGGAAGAAGAAAACACTGACCGAGACAAGAAGAAGCAAAGAAGAGAACGGACAGAGAGCTGCACCTCTACCAAACCAGCAACGATGCAATACAGATAGATTGAATACACACACGAGGGAGTCTGCGACTGGTAAGAGAGACATTCTTGTTCCTGATTATATCTACGAAACATCAAGCCCACGTACTCCGGTGCTCCGGCTTACACCACGTAGGTACCTAGAAGCTCCGTACATTCATCTCTGGTGCCCACTTGACTGCCCTGTGCTCGCCTCCCGTCTCCGCCCCAGCGTACCTACACAGGGTACATGGCTTGGCGCAAGGTACGCGTGCTTGCTCAGGTACCTACAGTTTTTCATAGGCAGGTCGCGTCCGCTAATAATTTCTGCTGGTCCCAAATCCTTCTGTGCCCATTCTTTCCGTCTTCTGTGGGTGGGTTCGTACCTCTTTGTCTGCGACCCGAAAAGTGACGGAGGCTGCTACCTTTCATTTTTTATTATTTGATTTGGGTTTTTCCCCTCTCGTGCCGGACTGGTGACTTGGACTGACTTGACTTTTCTTAAACGTACTCACTACCTCCCACCCAGAACGGAGCTCTCTTCGGGACGAGCCGAGTTCCCTCTTTTTTTCTTTCCTCAATTTCAATCGTCTTGCTCTTTCTTGTCCAGGTCCGTCGTGGTAGCTTTTTGGATCTTCCTTTTTTGTGTCTTGATACCCCCTAGCCCCCCCACCACCACCGAGGAAACCGACAGAGAGAAAGAAGAGTGGAAAGAAAGCAGGAAAGAAAGACGGGCTCTTCTCTTTTTGTCGTCGTTTGATATGTCACCACTTTAATTCACTAATACGTCCTCGGCAAACACCCCGTTGCCATCCAATCTTGTTGCGCAGCGTCAAAAAAAAAGACAAAAGGTCAACCTTCCTTCTGTGACCAGATCCTCGCCACAGTTCGCCGGGGATTCGACTACGCGCAACAAAAGCCGAGGCATGATGGAGGGCCTCTTGCTATGCCCTCCCGACCGGAGCGCGCTGATCGGCCGTGCTGCCTGGAAGGTAAATTCACTCGCAACCTACCATTGATTGTTTGCGATACATCAACAGCATATTGATTCGTACCATAGCAACGCTTCGTCGTCGTTGGCAGCCCGCTGAGGGATGTGGGACAGTCGAGCCCAAGTCTGTCGCAGGTCCTGTCCACCAGCCGCATCAAGGACGTTCGTGGCAGCACTTCCAAGCCCAAACAGCAGACTCCGGCCCCCGATGCCGTGTATCTGTCGATATACAAGACCAAGGACGACTGGGACGCTGTCCAGCAGCACTCGTTTGCCTCCATCACCGATTGCGTCGTGCAGAACATTGCCCCTCGGAAGCAGGGTCCGTCAATGCCAACGCTCATCCTTCAGATCTCCCCCGACCCAATCACGGACAAGCTCCGGAAGCGGCGGTCGAGTCGCACAGCTGGCTTGACTTCGACAAAGGACTCGGGGCCCATGACGCTGTACTTCAGACCGGCCGATGACCACTACACCTTGTACGACTGGGCTCGGTGCATCACATCTCTGATGCGCCCGGGAGTGCCGGGAAGGCCGGGACAGGATCCGACCACGCCGATTTCTCCGCTCTTCTCAAACCCTTTTGCATCGACGTCCCGTGATGCCTCCGAGTCGATTCGGCCAACCGTTTCACACAATCAGAGCCAGTCGAGCCAATCAAGATCAAGCCGAGACCGGCCCGTCACCTTTTCCTCAGAATCACCGAGCTTGAGGTCGAGAAAGAGCGATTTGTCGTCACACGCAAGCTCTATAAACGCCATGGGCATGGGCTACATGGTCCCCAATCAGCATTATACCACTGTTCTGCCCACGGATCTCCCTTCCCCAGCGACCACGGTGTTTGACTATCCAGGCGACTACATGCTCGGCTGGACAAATGCGCAGGGTCGCTCGTCCACTCTGAGCTCTCCAGTCCGGGGCAGGGGCAGTGTCGGCTCCCAAGGCCAGCAGGGCGCACCCATGTCGGCATCACCACCAATACCGAGAGAGACGATTCTTGATCGAGCATTCCAAATGAGGCGCATTCCCGGGTCGGACAGGGAAGCTCTCCCGGGCGAGGAGAACCTTACCTCATTGGCAAGGTTTGAAGCCCTGATGCGCGAGAAAGAGGAGCAGCGAAAGAAGGAGAAGGAGAAGCTGGCGCTCATCACACCACCCATGACGAGTACATGGGAAGAGGACGACGATTCCGAAGACGATCTCAATGATGCAACCGACGATGACTCGACAGACGAAGACGTCTTTGAGGAGGAGGTGACGGGCGACCGACATGCGATTCGCCCATCAACGCACCGCAGCCTTCATTATCTCTCAAACCGGCACAGTTCTGTTTCTCATATCGGGAAGACGCCATTGAGCTTTCATGCAGACTCGGGGTCGTACGACGGCGATTCAATCGCGCGCCCTCACACAGCACACTCTAGGCCACGGCCTCTCATGTCGCCAAGGACGAGCAGTCAACCCCAGGTGCCCATGTCCCAGACGCCTTCGTCGCCGCCGCCCGAACCAACCCCTCGATCCCGAGAAGACATGGGCCTTCGCCCACACCCCGAAAATCGCAATTCCGCCTCGAGTGTGAAGCGGCTCAGCTTTACCGAGTTCACGCGCCGCCTAAGCAGCACAAGCAGTCTTTTGATTGTCCAGACCAACCAAAGCACTGGAAGCAGCCGGGCGAGTAGCGAGTACGAGGCCCAGCAGACCACCCCTCGGAGTGGACACAACACCCGGGGTACACCCCGACCTACCGAGCAAGAGAAGTGCAACTGGCGTGGCAGTATTGGCGTGTTTGGAGGTGGAGAAGGCGGTTTCCTGTAACGACCTTTTTGACACGAACCTAATAGACGAAGCTATATCTCGACATTTCCTACCCAAATTTTCTTTTATTTAACGACTCGGCGGGATCGAGGCCATATGAGATCACCCGATATGTTACTTTTGTACGATAAAGACGACGTCTTGTTTTGCCGTCACGACTTTTCATGACCGAGGGCTACCAGAGAGGTGTGCTATTTCGACACATTCGAGCATTCTTCCCATACTTGGGATTTTCTTACGACTGGAACTTGGTTGCCTGTCCAAATCAAGAGTAAGACAGAGAGAAAGGGAAGGAGAGTGTGTGAGAGAGGAAGATCTGAAGACTTAAGCGAGCATTTGGAGGAGTAAACATGTATTATTTTATTTTCTTGCCGGGCACAAGTTTCTTGGACATATAATGCAAGACGGACAGGCGTGGTATGATCCAAATTCCTGGCACAACATTCTTTGCGCAGATATCCCTCTATCATGTATTGATTGGCGACGACCTGATGGCTGGCGGTAGAGCCATGAAACTATTTTATGAAATCAATCCACATACCCATTATACGTGAAGCGTATAGATCATTGATTCGTGCAAAAACTTGTGATGCAGATCTTGTCGTTACACAGTTCGATAATTTCTTTACAGCTGTAGGTGACGTGCATGTGCTGTATGCAGCTATAAGCGAAATGGGTAGGAGTCGGTCCTGCGCGCAACGCATTGGGCCTCAACGGTCTTCTTTGCAGTCTTTCTGTTAGAACAACAGGCCGTCGTTCAGGCTCGGGCGCAGATGATATTCAAGTGAATAATACCAGGCATGTCTTTACTTCTGGCTCCTCGCCTGCTGCTCATCAAGACCAGAATCGCACGGCCTCATCAACGCCAGGACTGGAGTGAGAGAAACCAAGATCAAATATAATGGATGTGTTCATGATTATCATTAGTTCCTTTGATGACCTGGCCAGGTCCCCGTCGTACTCGTTGATCGTAATTACATAAAAAGAGGTGATGCCCTTCCCTTCCATTCCCTTCCCCGCATCCGTCCGGGGTGCCGCCCCGATTACTTACGTCCCGACTTACTCTCCTTTTCAACTCCCACGCTCCCTCGAACAATAACGAAATCCCATTATCATCTCCGCGCCGCCGCCGCCGCCGCCGTCGAATTCGACGCGGGCCGTCCCGCCGGGTCGACCACGACGCCGTACTCGTCGACCACGGCCGACCCGTCGTACAGCGCCGCGATCTGCTCGTCGCTGCAGTACCCGCTCAGCGGGAAGAGGCGGACGTAGCAGACGGAGCCCGGGTCCGCGGGCGGCGCGTTGGTCACGTCGAAGACGGACGCCGGGCCCGCGGTGCTGTACGTTTCCGACGACGAGGAGGAGTCGCAGAGGTCCGTGGACCCCGTGGCCAGGTCCCGCCCGAAGATGGTCCGGGTGAAGAGCTGGTAGGCCGTCTCGGGCTGGTCGGCGTTGACTTTGGCGGGTGTCAGCGGGTAACCCCTCCGAAAGTGATGGGATGGGGGAAAAGGGGGGGGGGGGGGGGGGGGGAATATTTATTTGGGGGCCCGGGCGGGAGAGGGGGCAGGGAGGGGAAGGCCGCGGGCCCCGGGGCGCGGCGCCCCGCGGCGGGGGGGGGGGGGGGGGGGGGGGGGGGGGGGGGGGGGGGGAAATGCTTACTGTGGTGCCCGGCCTGGAAGACGCGCGAGTACGAGAAGCCGCCGTGCTGCCGGACGAAGCCGCCGACGTAGTCGGGGCTGGTGACGATGTCCGCGTAGCAGGCGGCGGCGAAGGCGTCCTTGTCCTTGTAGTCCGTGTCCAAGCTGATCTGCTCGCCGGCGACCCCTGCGAGGAAGGAAGAAAGTCAGCACCCAGAGAAGCATTATCTTTTGGTTGAGGGCAAGGTCGCGGGTTCTTACAGTTGCAGCGAAAGTCGCGGTCGCCGTTGATCAGCGAGACCCGGACGCCGTCGTCGAGGAGCTGCGCCAGGTCGTCGGTGAAGCCGCCAAATACAAAGTCGCCGGAGACGGAGAAGGCTGCCCGGGGAAAGTGATTAGCAACATTTTTTGAGAAAAAATATCGCGGGATCACGGAAAATCAGCGGCAGTATAACTCACCGCTCTGTGTCGGGTTGCTGTTCGACGTGTAGTTGACCTCGGCGCCCAGGGCCTCCATGACCCAGTCGTTGTTCAGGTAGCCGTACACGTAGGGAGGAGGGAAGGAGACCGGCGTCAAGTGGCCAATGTCAAAGGGATCACGCTGTTTTTTTATTCAGGGTCAGTTTACAGGTCACAGTATTCCCATTTATTTGACATGGGTCTCAGAGAGAAACTTACCCCGGAAACCGCATCATACGCAGAGTAGACGTAGGCCCAGCAAAAGGCAAACGCCGCGCCGCACGCCTCGGTGACGGTGTCGTTGGCGCCGTACTGGTCGCGGTAGCCGTTGGGCGTCAGGGCGCGGCACTCGTCGATCAGGTCCCGACAACCACCGGGAGCGGAGTAGTTGGCGGCGGCGGACGCGGCGACCTCGGCCGGGTACGCCTCGATGCCGTACGTGTTGTTGAGGGCGAAGCCCGGGTACGACGCCGCGTAGGTCGCGAAGTCGGTGAAGCCGCTGATGATGCCCACGGTGTCGACCGCGATCTTCAGGCCCCGCCCCGACTTCTTGCATGCCTTGGACCGCGTGTGCAGGAGGTTCGCGATGGCGGGTGCGTAGTGTCCACCGCTACGGACGATTGTTAGCAAGGTGAGTCTCTCATCGATCGATGAGGATTGAAGATCAACTTACTATGACTGGGACCACACGTTGATACTATCCCGCTGGTACTGTTGGAATCTTAATCCAAGTGTCAGCTCGTCTCGCTTTCCTTTGGAATGGATATATAGATCCCGGATGGACCAATACTCACTCTGTCATCCACAGCTGTAAAAACTCCCAGATGGCCTCGGCAGCCACGGCCGTCGTGGGCACGGTGCGGTTCAGGTCCTGGCTCGCGAACACGCCCTCGACGGCCGTCACGTTGAGCGGGCCGGTCCACGTGTCGCCGGGGTAGATGTCGCCCGTGAGGCCGTCGATGACGCCGGGCGTGGCCACGTCGTAGCTGTAGCCCGTCTGAACGGGCTGGTCAATGTAGAGCATGTTGACGCGGTTGTTCCACGAGTACGGGTTCAGCACCGTCGAGTTCCCGTCCGCCTGCACCCGGCACGGCCCGTTCTCGTTGAGCGCCTGGTCGATGGACGGCGAGCCCGGTCCGCCCTGCAGCCAGACGCTCAGCGGAGCGCTGTCGGGGTCCTCGCGCGCCTCGAAGAACCAGAAGAACAACTTCTGCGGGTAGTCCTGCAGGCTGGTCGAGTTGAGAGTCAGGTAGCCACTATATGATTTGACGCCTGGTGTGGTCTCGCAGATGTTGGGCTGAAGGCTATTGTCAGAACTTCGCTGGAAAATATACATCTACGGTCCCGAGCAAACTCACCTCATTATACTCTATTTGCACGCCTTCTGATAACCTCGAACGCAAGACGCCTGCCGATACGGTCGAGGCAAGGCCACAGGCGGCCACCAGGCTCTGGCCCAGCAGTCGTGAGAATGCACGCATTTGGCTGTCGTATGCTTTGTGGGATGGACGGATTTAACAAGTATGAGAAAATGAAAATGAGTCTGCTTCAATATGATTATTGTACCGCTGGATGATATGATTCAAGAGAGAGTATCGCAGATCTTCCGTGGCGAACCTGACTTATATGTATACAGACCGACCCAACCACCACCAGGGATTTAGACGAGCAAAACCCGACCCTTCTGGTGATAACGACCATGGCATCATAACCGTCTGCCCAAAAGCCTCTGCCGCTCGCTCAACGCCCGAGAACTCGCAAAAAGTCCCAGGGCTGGGGATTAAGGCAGGCAGGGAGGGGATTGCCGTGCGACCGAACTCCGGGCCAGGGATCTCCGCATCGACGAAGCGTCGAAGGATCCGAATGCTTGTCAACTTCTCATCGGGAAACTTCTTTGCTTTCTCGCCAACCTAACGTGGCTTGGAGTCTCCCCTAGCAACTCGTGACAGAAACATAACAGCTGAAGAGCTGTCGTCAGTTCTCGGGCCGCAGCCTCGTCCTTGCTTCGGCTGTGCAATACCATAACGCATCATGTTCACCTCTCTTCTTTAGGTCCCGTTGATGAGGCTTATGCGGCGCAGGTCCCGAATTGTTTGATCGTTTTTAATGAACATGTTTGAGTCAACCAATCAAGTTGGAAGTTTTCCGATATCTTCAATATGGAAACATGATGCACGGGAGTTTCGGCGTTGTGTTTGTGCCTCTTACACCTGGTATTATTAGCTGCACAATGTTTGCTGTCAGATTATAATCAATAAACGACGAAATGGATGACGCGATCAATCCCGTAGAATATCTCGTTCTTCTGTACACAGCATTCTCGACATCCGGTCACTGCTAGTTGCATCAATTCGGGAGTTTCTGCCAGTTGGCGCTCATGATGTGTACTAAGGAGCCAAGAGCACAGATCTGTAAGCGACGTAGCTCTGTGGCTCATCGAATTCCCGGGGCCGAACAACGTACAGTAGGTAGGTAGCGACTGTGATGATGGTGTTAGGCTGTTAGCGCAGAGCCGCTGCTGCTGCTGTGCCAGCACACTGCTCTTCAGCCCCAACGCCTGTCTAGGTTGACCCCGTCCGGCGCGCGCGTGTCCAAGTTCAATTATCCGAACGACAAGACGCGCGGAAAGTCGGGCTGAGCAGGTCGTGCAAAGCCATGTCGCAGAAGCCTTATTAGCAGGAACCCAACACCGATCGTCAGTGATATAATGCCGCTTCTTGTATTAGGCAGCCGCTGAGACACTCGGTCAGCTTGGCCCCAATCTTGTTGTTTGTAAGCGTTGCTGCCAGGCACAGGCGGCATACGAATCATGCACCTTCTGTAAGGTGAGGGGGTGGATTGTCCTGTCTTGTGTGACGTCTGGAAAGGCTCAACACCGCATTTATTTGCTTGCCATTGCCGCTTCGAAATACCCCTCCATCCCCCGTTGATTTCCCGAAGCTAACTATACGACATGTCTAACTCGCCTCTCATCAACATATTATAATATATGTAGTCAAAGCCATGCCATTCTACGTGAATATCGGACACCACTATCAACACTTTCTGGAAAGTGACTACAGCTGTATCAGTCTCACGGGCAAGAAATTCATTGGAGAACCCTTGATACAAAAATTGCAGGTTTCGTGACCTTGTTCTCATCACATAAATTTGATCATCTATCATTCATCAAGTTCTCTTTCTCCCGCGTACGCCATTTTGGGCCTGTCTACATGGCTGCCCTTTTGGTATCTCGTTTCCGATCCTAAAAAATAAAATGCCAATCATGTCCTGAACAAAACAAACCAGTCACCGTCACGCCGCCTAGCTAATGTACACTGCCAGCGCCTGCTTGCCCTCGTCGGTGAGACGCTCCTGGACATAGCCTGCAATGGCATTGTTTTGTGTCGTGTTGGCCTGCGTGAGGTACTGCTTCACCCATTGGGGAACATCCTGGATCTGGGGGAACTCGTCCCGAGCTGGTGCTCTACACGTGTTCAGCGGCGTGAAACCCATGCCAAATCCAATATCGTCAACGTCTGCCTCGTTGACCACATCGCTGCCACCGCCCGTGACTAGTGTGGGCGCATTGGCGAGCAGCGTCAGCATGGCTTCACATGTGAACCGCCAGCCCTTCTGGTATCGCTGTGCAAAAGCCTGGCTCTCTGCGAGCGACTTGGCAAACGAGATCACGGCCAGCTTGCGGTCCATGGGGCGAGCCAGGCTCTGGGAGATGGGCAGGATCTGCTGGAGATAGATGGGGGTGAAGATGTTGGCTTGGATGGCGTCCGTCCGAGCTACGAAGAAATCAGCTCCCAGACCAGCCTCCGTCTTGGACGAGACCAAGTGGTAGAAGCACACAAAGCTTCTCTTGAATGATTCCGAGGGATTGTTTTGCAACTTGGTGTACAGAAGCTGCAGAATCGTGACGAAGTATTTCTCGAGAACAGGCCTAGAATCTCATGTCAGCAGTTTGAAATTAAACAGTCAAGTCATCAACGTACTTGGGAACAGCCACGACAATGGCGTCGAGAATCTCAAAGGCGCTCTGTTCAGTCTTCTTGCCACTGAGGAGTTTCTGGAAGATGCCTAGGATTGGCTCGAGCTGATTCTCTGCGACAATGGAGTCGGCAGCTCTGGGAATGATGGCTGCCAGCAGACGAGCGGCACCTGGGACGTTTCCTCTCGTCTCCCAGATTGTGGGCAGAACGAGAGGTCCAAGAAGAGCCTTGTAGTGGTCGGGCAGGGCGCCGGAAGGGTTGGGCTCCAACAGTGCGGCGAAGAGTTGGAAGACATAGGGAATGAATTCTGTCGACAATTAGTATCGCTGTACATGATCTCCATTTGGAGTCACCTACCATTGACCTCTTCGGTCAGAATTGCGTGGAATGGAGCCCACAAACGCTCCTGCAGCTGTGCACTGGCACCAGGCGAACCATTCCTAGTTGTTCTTGGTCAGCAAGCGCTCTACCGATAAGACATGCTCTACTCACTTAACCAACGCGCCCAGAGCTTCAAAGTGGTAGTAGTAAAACCTGGGGTTGCTGGGGTTTTCCTTGATAACAGCCGTGATCTTGATGAGGTGATCCAAGACCATGTCGGCAAAAGAAAGAACTCCATCTTTCATGACAATCAAGACACGCATAATGCAGCGCATCAAGAATTCGTTCTCTTGCATCTTTGCCGAGGCAGTATCCTTCTCCACGAGCTTGAACAAGTGGTCCAGGAGGTCCTTGGCAAAAGGTTCGATATCCGAACGAGAGAAAATGTGGTTGCCAGCATCATCTGTCAGGTACAAGACGCGCTCGACTGCGATGGCGGCATACGTGTAGACCACGTAGTTGTCCGATCCCAAGTTCTGGATAAGCGGCTGGAAGGCGGCTTGCCATTGCTCCTTTGTGAGCTGGCTGCGGAACGTGTAGAGAAACTTGATCGCGTCAACCTTGGAGATTGGCTCAGACTCGACATTGATCAGATCCGAGGCAATGTGCTTTTGGAAAAAGTCGACGACATCAATGAGCGAGTTGACGGTCTTGACACCCTGTGCCGTTGTCACGGCACCCTTTGCAGCAATCGAAAAGAACAGGGAAACGGCAGTGTCCTTGTCCTTCCAGTTACTCTTGCCTTGCTCCAAATAATGCTTGATGTAGTTTCCAGCGACTCCAGTCACTAGTGCCTCGAACTTTTCCTGGAGCTTCTTCAAGAAATCAGTGGCGGCTCTTCGTCTCGAATCCGTGTCGGATCCCTCCAGATCCCTCCTGATGAACTCAATGGGCTCGTCCTCGAACTGCTCGATGTCAGATTCGCGGAGGGCGACATTGGGAAGCACGACACCCTCGACGATCTGCTTCAAGACAGCCTCGTCATTGAAGTTCTGAGCATGAGAGTCTTGGCTGGCGATGGCTGTCAAAAACTGCAGCGCCTTGCTGACAAGATTGTCATATTTCTGCTGGGGACCGAGCGAAGACAGCAAGTTCCATGCGCTTGAAATGAATTTCGGGGCGTAGCGGCCGAACTCGTCATCATACTTGATTGTGTACAACTGTAGAGCATCGCAGATGTCGGCCTTAACGTTCTCCAGAACGGATGCTTCATCGTCATCGTCCGTCACGAGCAAGTCGTTTTGATACACAAGGTATTCATGTAGCAATGTCGCAATTCGGTCCAGGGATTCTTCGAACTGGGGCGCCAGATCCTGGCACGAGAGGTCGTAGAAGACCTTGACGAGGAGGTTCAAGGTCTCCAAGTAGGCCTTGAGGGCTTCCTTGTTGTTCTGGTTGGCCTTGATCTGGCTATCGGTGGCCTGGACAAAAAGTGGTTAGATGTATTCTGACCGGGGGAAAGCAAGTACACTTACATTCAAGAGGTTGAGGAAAGGGACCGCAAAGGTGTTCAGAACGTGGTTGATCTCGGTGAATAGATCATCGGACCGGTAGAGTGGCCGCCACCGCTGGAAGATGGAGTGGGCAACTTCAAGGACACCATTGTTGACTTTGGCGTTGTCAGGCGTCAAGCGCGAAACAAGATCCTGTTGATTCCGTGAGCAAGTCTGCCGCAAGAGCTTCGCGCTTGGACATGTAGCATACTGAGACCAGTGTCTGCCATCTCTCCCAAAAATCCGAGTCGGCGATCAAGCTGATAGCTTCACCAAGCTGAGTCTGGATGGCAGGAGGGCAAGTAATCATCAGGCCGATCAGCTCCTGCTTGATGGTGTCCACCTCATTCGCGGGCAACTTGTAGTTTCCTTGTGCGTCCTATTCCACTCTTAGTACAATACATACCCGAGCCTGAGTTCCGAACATACCACATAGTTGAATCGAATGAAGTTCTTGAAGTATAGGGCTGCAGACAAACGGTTTTGTTGCGGCAACGACTCGTTGTGGACGATCTGGAGGAGGAGGAGAGAGAAGCCTTGGACCTTCTCTTCGGCCTTGAGTGCGAGCTCGGCTGTCAAATATCGTCAGCTATCTTCGTGGAAATGTTCTCCGGCCAGGGCAAGAGGATTTGCACGGTGGCCAACATACCCTTTCTTCGCTCCGCTGGCTTCAAGGTAGCATCCAGCAGCTGGACCACTTGATTCAAGTCGCCAGCCATGTTTGTGATGCTTGTGCGGTGTGGAAAACAAGAGCACCGGGGTGGAAGGAGGAATGGACTTGAAGGACGGTACGGTGAGGAAGAGAGGAAAAAAACTTGTCAATGTGAGGTCACTAAAATTGAAGATACTGTAAAACTACCAGACCGGTGTTCGATTTGTTTGGCGGTACCTGCAGTTTGTTTGCACTGGGCCCCTCAGGCCAACCACAGCAACGAGCTGCCCCTCAATTTTAGCGGGGTACAACTCAGGCCTTTGAGCGGGCCCTGGCGCCTGGAAGGTGAGCGAGCGGAAGACCTCACCTGGACAGCGGCTGGCCAGAGCTCCGCGTAGTGCAGCCGGAACCCTGAATTGACAGCTTTAAGACTTGGAGCGTCTTTGTGTATCCGTCCATCTTCAAACTCAATTATTACCATCGATTCCCGCCCAAGTCAATAATGCCATACCCTCTCTCCTGTCGCAACATTTTATACATATTTTCTACGCGATGAGATTTACGTGTAATAGATTCTGCGACTGCTATCCTTGACATGACTTGAGATCAAACACATGCATATTTCGATACGGCATGATTGCAGGCGGCAGGCGCTGAATCTTATGTTTGATTTTCTGCTACAAGTCAGAAGTGCGGCAAGAGTCGGGCTAGCTCGCCAGAAGACGCCAGTCTCAGTTGGTTCTAGCGGGTCTCTTATGCCGCCTGAAATCTAAAGCCAAGATTTTCATTCTGGGCTCTGGCGGATGCCTCGGAGCCTTGTGATTGGAGCTTCCAGAGGATAAACATTTGTGCGACTCGGCTCACAGTGGAAGCTGCTGGATTGCATGGGGGTACCTAAGGTAGGTACTATGCAGCTCGACGCTTTGGGTAGTAGTTCCAGTGGGGGGAATTTCGAGCTTTTACGTGAACGTCAGGTGAGGTTTGGGTCCATTGCTGGATGCATTGGGGGAGTGTGACATCTTATCTTCTACCTACTACTAACCTGCATGTGTCGGAGCTCGATCAGTTCCTTTGTGGCATTCTCACCCTTCGTACCGCGTCGTTGCTTTCCGGAACGCTCCCTATCGCACCGAGCCAGCAAGCACCCGTCGGCCTTGGACTCACCGGCCCACGGATCGATCCCGTGAGGCTAAGACGTAGTGTAAGCCGGAGGTGGAGGACTGCATGACGGAGAGCGTCCCCGAAAAGGACTGCCTTCCTCTTGGCCGACTTTTAATGCGCTCCCTATACTTGCGCTGAATGGGAGGCTGAAAAATTCCTGCAGCTGCCCCTTTGTTTTGGTGAACATATCCCTTATGACACTTATCATTTGACCGTAAGTGAAAAATGCCCGTTGCCGTCCGGCTTCCTTGCGTTTCCGTTCCCATCCCCATCGCCTCCATCGTCGTCGCCTCGCAAGCTTCGAATCGCCAGGTTGGCCCCTCAAGCTTGGCCCCTCACTGGACGACGGGGTGCTTGGACATCAAGGTCCGCCTTGAAGGATCGTGGAGCTCCTTCTGTTTCCAACCCTCAAGAATCAGCAACTCCTGCGATTGTGCTTTCTTCCACATGCCTGAACCGCAATCCTCTACCGAGAAACCACTGACATGTTGCGTCGAATAGTGTCCCTTGGCCAGCAGGCTGCTGAAGGGCACGCTGAAGCCGACGACATGTCTCCATCGCCGGGAGACGATGCCCAACCCCAGCAGGACACCAAGTCTTCTGGTGGACTTGCCAGCGTCCTCAAGACCTTGACTGGGGGCGGCAAAAGTTCAAAATCGACCGCGAAGACACAAGATTTGCCCACGAGCGCCAACACAGACGAACGATCGAGTACCTTGAGAGCCTCCAATGGCTTCCCACCGAACTTCATGGATGCGCTGGAACAGCTCCGCGCCGGATCATATTTCAACGAGCGAGTCGCGGCAGCGCAGACACTTCGCCAGGCCGTCCTCGACTATCCGTTGAACCCAGTTCTGGACATATGGTACGCCGCCAAGGATATGATCGACCCTGGCAACCCTGGTACCGCACGAACAGCCGGGTGGGAGCTTCTAGCTGCTTGTGTCAAGCATGCTTCGTCGACAGATTTGGAGCGCAAGGAATATTTCATGACGATTACCGCATTGGCTAATCCAGACGACTTTCGACTGCAGCTGACTGCGCTTATCGAACTCACCAATCACGGACGGAATCTCTCGGGATTCGAGTATGAAGTCTATCCGTTGGTCACGAACTGGCTGGAGCTGAGATTCGATGCCACGAAAATGGCAAGAAAGCAAGCATCCCGCAACAAAGGAAAAGGGGTTGTATCGGAAGAGGATGTCAACTTTGCCAGCTTGTTTGCCTACGTTATGGACTTGATCAAATTCAACTTTAGCGTCATGAGCGACGATGCCGCCCAAGCGTTGATTGATGCGCTGGTCACCATTTGTCTGAACACGAGCGGTACGGATGACCTGCGAGCTTGTATCGATGTGATGGGCGCTATCATAACATTTGGAGCCATTCCTAACGGCAAGCTCAAGGATTGTGTGCAAGTTCTCAGCTCGGTCTATTGCTTGGTGACTACGCTACAGAAAGAGGCCTGGCACGCACTGAGTATGCTGTGCCGATCTCACCACGGCCATGCAGTGGTGCGAATACTGCTCAAAGCATTGATGGAGGTCGACTGCGATACTGAACAGTCGAAAGAGGGCACCAGAAATATACGAGGCGCTCTAGCTGTCCTCCAGAAGCTCGTGTCGAAGAGCACCGAAAAGGGTTACCCGCCAGTCGCATATGGACTGCTCATCGACGGATTGGCCACAGTCGTCAACTCTATAAAGGCTTGGAAAATACATCTCGACGTCCTCCGGCTCATCAACACACTTTTTGACGGACCGAAGGGTCAGATGAATCCCATGATAGAGGACGAGGACTGGACCGCCATGTTTGATGTCGTTGATACGTTCGTCAAGACACATCTCTCATCTACCACGAGTGATGACGTGGTCAGCGCTTCTAGCTCGAGTGAAAGTTCTGAATCTCTGCAGTCAACCTTGGGAAAGGAGGTCGCCGCGCTCATATCTATTCTCGAGACGTTGCTGATGGGGCCAGCCGGAGCGCTGTTGCAGAGACAGAGCTGCATCATCTTTTTCAGCAAAATCAACAAGATCCTGCCCGATTCGGCCGCGACCCTGGTCCTGGACTACTTCAAAGAGTTCCGATGCTGTTACCCCTCCGATCTCGATTGGGAAGAAAACCTAAGACTCGTCCTCGATGTTTTGTTTGCAAACCGTACGCGATCCTCGCAGCTTCGAGTGCAAGCATTGCGTGTTGTCACCGAGGTTTACGACATGGTTGAGTTGGTGAATGACCAACTTGAACCCGACTTTGTTCCGAAGCTGGTCAAGAGCATACTCCGGGATGTTGCCGAGGAAAGTAATATTGACGTTCTGCAAGATATCGTTTCCTTCACAGTTGGTATCGCAAGCAGTGGCGATCACCCTCTCTTCAACTACATCGTGGACACTCTTGGCGGAATTTTGACTGTCCGTCGTTTGCGAACACCAACCGCGTGCGCAAATGCGTCGCCCGGAGAAACACCTTATCCAGAGCAGACACACACGCAGAGCCCTTCCGATGTCGTGGCAAGGGGTTACGTACAAATATTTGTGCGCGTCATGCACACGGATACAACCAAGGCGATCCGAATATTCAGCTTGCTGGTCTCGATGGTCAAGTCCAACTCAACTGAGTCTGACGCACGCCTTACTGCAATGAAGCTGCTTTTTCGGCTCAGAGCGGACTGGGCCAACCGGGTTTACATCACCACGTTTACCGAGACCGAACATCTTGCCGCCTCGTTGTACCGAACTGAGGAATCTTTGAACAAGAGGCTGGCAGAGGAAGCAGCCCAACCAAGCCGGTTGTCTCGAGGCGAGGGTGGCTCTGGCCGCGGCTCTCGGGGCGTTTCGATTGGCCACGGCCAGGAGAGAACCATCGCTGAAAGAGGTTCCATTGCACGAGCAAGTATAAAAGGTTTCGCTCCAGGATACCAACAGCTTTGGACGGCCTCCGACACTGACGCGTTGCCGGATCGTGCCTCGCGCCTTGCCAGCTCAGTTCTGTCATCTGCGCAAAAGCTGGAACCTGCAACGAACGGCGCAGATGATGAGCCCGTTCCAGATCCTACCAAAGAGATCGATACTGATGCTACGGAAGAGGCCACCCCAGATGTTACAGAGAAGGCAGACCACCCGACTGTCGCAGCTCTGCCTACGTCTGAATGGTTAGAGGCAGTCATCAGTCTCCTTCAAGGTCAAGGTTGTGACTGGGAAGTTCAAAGCTACATCCTCGTGTATCTGCCATCCCAGCTCAGTAACCATGCCGTTTTCAAGGGTGCCATTCGTCAAATACAGGAGCTCCGACGAGTCGTTTGCGAACTCATCAGAACAAATTCATTTCGGGAGCCTCCTAGTGCCACAGGGTTGCGACGAGCTGACGTTGCCATCTGCCTCTTCCACACGCTCACCATGATACTAAGCTACCATCAATATTTCCAGAAGACCGAGGAAGATGAGATTGTCGGCACATTTGTGCGAGGCATCGCTGCTTATGAACGTACTGCGAAATACTGCATCCACGCCCTGTCTATCTGCTGCTATGAGCTGCCTCTATCAACAAGCAAGGCTCTGGTGACCATCCTACAGAAGATGTCACAAATCATCACCCAACCCTCGATTGCTATGCACATTCTAGAGTTCCTCGCCTGTCTCGCGCGACGCCCGTACTTATACAGTAATTTCCGGGAAGATGAATACCGCATCGTTTTCGGCATATGCTTTCGATACTTACAATACGTGAGGGAAAAGAAGCAGTCGCGCGTGAGTAGCATCACGAGCGAGCATCATGCCATGGTGACCGGCGGCTGGGGCATCCATGGAGCACACCCAAATGCTTCCGATGACCTTCCGCAATACGTGTATGCGTTAGCTTACCACGTCATGACATTTTGGTTCCTGGCCTTGAAATTACCCGACCGGGCGAAGCACGTGGGATGGATTGTCAAGAGTCTCTTTACAGATGTCGATGGGTCGGAGGTCACGGAAGAGCAAGCGCAAATCACGGTTGACTTTATGCAAAGAGTGACTTACGCCAACACGGGTGAATCGGCCGATGACCCGCTGTTCACACCCGAGCGTTATGGAGAGATTGTCCGCCGACGTTGGCTCATTGGGAATAGTGTTGTCACGGTCGAACAAGCCACGAGTAGTGGCTGGGCTCAGATCACAAAGAGGCAGCCCTCTGGAACATCGTCATACATGATCCGAGAAACTCTCCTTCAGCCGCCTGCTCACCAAGAGCACAACACAAACGAACTTATGGGCCCGGATGGTCACCATGAGCCCAGCGACAATGTCCTTCCCAGCCATCTGCTCGTTCAACTCCTTTCTTCGCTACCCCAGTGTACCGATCAGGCACGGCCGATACCTCTACCCGACGATGATGCTGTCAACCGAGCTCTGCGAATGTTTGACCATAGCTCTACTGTTGATGGCCACAAGGTCGGCATCATCTATATTGGCGAGGACCAGACCGATGAAGTGGACATCTTGGCCAACGTTTCCGGAAGCCGAGAGTATGTCGAGTTCCTCAATGGCATCGGCACACTGACCAAGCTGAAAGGGGCCACGTTCAACACTCAGGGTCTAGATCGACAATACGAAAGCGATGGCGAGTTTGCCATCTGCTGGAGAGATCGAGTCACCGAGCTTGTCTTCCACGTCACCACTCAGATGCCGACGAACCTAGAACGAGATCCGCAGTGCGCTCTGAAGAAGCGACACATTGGAAACGACTTTGTCAACATCATCTTCAACGACTCTGGCTTGCCCTTCAAGTTTGACACATTTCCATCCGATTTCAACTTTGTCAACATTGTCATCACTCCCGAATCACGAGCTTCGTTCGTCACTACTAGACAGAGGGCGCCGATGGGCGTGAGAGAGTCATTCTATAATGTTCAGGTCATGAGTAAACCCGGATTCCCGGAAATCTCTCCTGCGTCAGACATGAAGATTGTCAGTTTGAAGGCGCTGCCCGACTTTATTCGCTTGATAGCGCTCAACGCATCCGTCTTCTCTCTGGTGTGGGCCAATCGCGAGGGTGGCGAGCATGTCTCGTCTTGGCGCCACCGCCTTAGAGAGATTCTCCGCCTTCGCGAACGCTATGCGCCGAAGGGCCCTGGTCATGGTCATGGCCCTTCCCCATCACCACCGGGCACGGCTTTCAGCGGCGGAGCTCTGGCGAATGCGCTCGGCCCTCACGGTGATCTGGGCCGACCGGGAAGCACTGTGCGAGATAGTTTCAGCAGCTTGCGACGATCCTCGGTTGCTACTTTCTTCTCGAATACGAGCGAGCCGACTTCACACTCACACAGATCCTCCATTCTGTCGACGGCCCCTACCGAAACCACGGAAGTTGTGCATCCCAGCAACTGTGAGACCATGGTAGACAAACTTGACTTCTCAAAGTGGGCTTAATCTACCCAGACAGAACTACGGCGTCCTTCTCCGCTGGAGTGTCTTTCCACTTTCACAATCCCTCCGCAAGTTCATATGCATGCTGAGCTTGGAAGGAATTAATTTTCCATTCATCGCATCTGCGCCGGCGTCGGAAAAAGTCAGGAATTACGGCGTTTGAGCACGGGGGATACCACAAAAGTTGCTGCTTTTACTTGTTTTTGAGTTATTTTATGCCAAGCGAGCTCGTTATATGGAATTGGTGGCATTTGTTTGCGACACAAAAGGCATGCATGTCAGCGGGATCACCATGTCACATGACCTACGATCCTATACGCAGTCAGCTTTGCCTTTGGGCAGATGAATGTGCGCATGGATTGAGTTGCATGTCACTGGATAGCATTGCATTTGGTTGACCTGCTCTTTTTTTTTCTGCGTCAAGCTCTTTGTACATATATGTTTGTTTCGGGCTTCCAATATATAGGATGGACAAGAGAAAGTTTATGGCATCCCGACTGGATCCATCTTACAGGGTAGCCGTGGAAAAAGAAATATACTCCTAGTCCATATGCAATTCGCACGGGTTTCAATGGTGATTTAGACGTCAGGACATTCATCGGGTCTATCAATACCAACATGATAGGATCGATTGACATGTAGCAGTCTGCCTGGATCAAAGGTCGGAATTGCCTCGTTGGGCTGAAGGAGTGACCAGGCATAAAAAGGTGATACATGATGTCGGAGATGCGATTTTCGGACAAACGTGCGCCGTATCTGTCTGCTCTATGATCTGACTGAACGGGTATCAAAGTCCGCTAATCAACCTGGGTAGGTAACCATGATGGAAAAGCTGTCATGCCGGTAAGATCGTAAGACAGGGCAGGGCAGGGCTGCAGGGCTGTCGAAAAAGTGATGGATTGTGCTCGCTTATGGGGGGCTGGTCAGGCTACACACACACACACACACGGCTTACATACGAACGATGCGTCGCCGTCCTCGTCCGGGCTGAAGGTCGCCGAGGACAGAGCTCCGAGAGTCGCTGCTCTTGATGATTCGCGGGCTGTTGCTTTTGGATGTGTTGCACCATTCTATTGAGAAGGGGGTATCTTTTTTTTTTTTCTGTCTCTTCCCGCTGCTTCAAGGATTCGATAGATGTGTTTATGGAGTCAATCTTTCTGAGTGATTGGCTTATGAGGACTGGGCATATATGAGAGAAGACGGAGTAGTATTGGACCTTTCCATGGACAAAGGACACATACAATGGTCTTCCAATCCTCTTGTGATATCGGATCGTAGCATGACAAGTGCGCACAGTCATCCGCTCATGTCCCTGACTCATGGAATTCACTCTGCCCCGGACTTCTTCATGATCGTCTGCGCATGTTTCCTCGAACGGATCCAATGACAAACCACCTCGTCCATCCCCATTTGCGACGAGGGAACGCGTGGCATAGCGTGATGCAATCCATCTCAGAGCCTGTATTGTCCTTTTGAACGAGGATATATGAGAGGGAGAGGGAGAGACGAACCGGCGCCCGCTTATGCGCGACTCGTATGTCCCTTTTTATCCCGGCCCCCCCTCCTACTTATATATCTCGTGTAACGCGAGGAGCGAGTTTCATGCCGCTTTCTTGAGCGCCCGTTCCTAGACGATCGCTTGTGGTGGTTTTTTTGCCCATCGTCCACGAGGTCCGGGGTATCATTCTCGCTCCGCAGACTCGAGTGCCGAGGAGGTGCTGAAGATTCGCTTATGCGCATCCCCGCGTCGTAGATATTGTGGCCTGGTGGTCATGTGGGCAGAAGTCATAGGCGCGGGCGCTGCCTGCTTCTTGTGCATGGGACTGGAAGAATGATGCCAAGCCTCGATTATGGTGAATGCCAACTCCCATCTATAAGTATCGTATTCGCCAAAGTGTTGAGCTGATCCGTAAACTCTCCCAGCTGGTCATGCCACGTCCAGCTACAGAAAATAGGAAGCCTGGACAGATACAACAGCAACGGTACGTGCGATCAGATCTCACATGCCATGAAGAAAGAAGCCGCCGCTGTAGCAAAGGTTGCAGCCGAAAAGGGTGTTGATCAACGAGAATTCGCGCGATAGGCTGTGTAACCGATATTATACTACAAGTAGAAGGACCCTTTGAACATGGTGGGGGTCCATTATGGAATAATTTAAGCGCCTGAGCGCCATCCATTTGCTCGCTTGGGTTACGTTACACGATGAAATCCTGGCATCTTGTGTTGGAAATGCGTTGCTTTCCCGCCGGCCGTCATCGAATGTGCTGCCAATGAATCTCGAGCACACAAACTGTTTCTTCTTGGCTCGATGCTCCATGCTGCACTCGAATTCTGGACTCTTCTTGGTTTCCGAGATACTGTGTCAACTTGTTTTGCCGAATCTGGCTTGAAACTGATCACGGGAGTTGGATTGACGAGAGCTGCATCTTGACTAACCGCAAAAACGATTCACCTGGTCGGGTGTACGTATGATTGCGTACCTTTCAAAAGCCACATATCTGTGCCGCTTAGAACCCCAATTGTTGACTCAACGCTCATAATAGGCCAAAATGCACGATTCGAATAAAATGCCAGCCAGTCACCGAGCGGCCTATTTCTTGTCCCTCCCTTCTCGTGCGGACCACTCGACTCTGATCGTGGTGGCTCCCCCGGGTTCTCATGCCGCTGCAATACGCATAGAAAATTTGGTGAGAGACTCGTGATTTGGTGTGAATGGGCAGCGCTTCGATAAGTAGTGGTCTGTATCCTCCTAGTGGGTGAAGCAGACCTCGTGGCTCCTTGTTCAGCAGCCAAGCAAATACTCGTTTCGGCCATGACAAATTGATGACCATGGTCACATATGGATAGGTAGTGAGCCTCACATGAGTGAGTCTTTTATACTGGTCGCCAAACTTCTTGGTACGCCGCCCATTTTCGAAAACCTGATTCTGTCAATGGATATTCAGAAGTAGTGAAGGGTCGACCTACCTAGATCCTCAAAACCCTGGTCTCCGCCTTTGATTCCATCGAGAAAAACCTCTTGCATGCCGTAGCTTCCGAGATGCTCTATACATGTACCAAGAAGTCTGATCATAACAGAATTCCTGTGCCTCTGTACAGCAGGATGATCCTCTGCGGAAATTAGTCTTGGACTGGGCACCCATGAACAAGTTAAATGCCTACCAGAAATGCAAATACAGGTGATTCCACCAACATCGGCGCCCATAGTACGTGGCCAGGGTATCTCATTATCGGCAGTTGATCCCGAATTCGGCATATACGTCAAGGCCGATGCCACAATGGTTGAGCCGTGGAGACTCAAGACGATGTCGAATGGGGAATCCCTGCTCCACTTGTATATCTCAAACAACCCCATTGTCTCGTTGCGCGGTTCCTCATGTCGCAGAAATTCAAGCAAGTCTGAAAAGTTATCGGGCGTGCATGTTCGAAACGTATAACCCTCGGGTATCGAGCCTAGTCCGCCACTTGGCCAGTCGTTTATCTTGAGAAGCCAGTCGCAGACCTCTTTGCCGCAGCCCGATTTTCGGGACTCGACATCCCATCCACGTCTCCTGAACCAGTCTCTTGATGTAGACAACTCTTGGGGGATGCCGCACAAAAGGCGAGGGAATGTGCTTCCCAGCTGTAGTCTCTTTACTCCTCTCGGTCGCGTCAAGAGTCCCGTCGCGTGGTTGTAAAGGCTCAATCCAATACCCAATCTGCGGTATGTCGGTTTCACCAACAAGATGGCGACAGAGCCGACAAGAAAGTCCGGGTCGCTAAACGCCCAGGTCGTGTAGGTCGCGCAAAAGCCAACGACCTCCCGGGTTTCTGGCTGTCTGACCGCATAGTGCCTACCAAAACCATCTCGATCGAGTAGACTTTGTAAAGTGAAGCGGTTCAAGTGGAACTGTTTGGGTAAGCACTCGTTCCAAAGCTCTACTATGGGTGAGACGTCAAATTGCACCAGACTGTCTGGTAAAGCCTCCACCGCCCACTGCTTCGGGGGTACGATCGATTCTGTTGATTCCAATGGTCTGTTGATCCTGGGCGGCAGCTCGCCAAATAGCACCGCAGCAGCTTCTTCGAGTTGGTTGGGCGCGTATCCTGGGAGCTGAATGATGGTCCCGAAATTGTTGTCCTCGAATCCTAGGTATTCATCCTGGCAAGCCACGACGACCAAGGGCCGGTACTCTGCCATGACGTGCGCGAGCTCTGCCATCTCGATCTGTGACGCCTGCCCCGAGATTGCATTACTAGTAATGACGAAGATGACCACTTTGGCCTTTTTGATGAATGTGGCATGGAATTCTGTGATGCCACGATTGGCGGTATAGGGGACATGTCTGACCCAAGCGTGCCTCGCAGCAAGAGCTCGCCCAAGAGGTTCAAACGGATCCAGCACAGTGTCACCGTGTGCCAAGGGCACGACTACTGGGGATAAGAGTATCAGAAGATCTCCCTCGTTCAACACATTCATGAGCGGGATGCATGCTTGCTGGTCCCTTCTGAGGAAGACTTTCTCAGATATTGTATGAGAGGCAGCTCGATGCACAAGCCCAGGTGCCATATCCATGGAGCGCTATGTCCTTGGGCGTACTCTTCGTACTAAGTCGTGATACAAGTTATATACAAGCTCGTCTGTATCTTGTTAGCATAGCCGGCCGTCGACTTGGCTATATGATACTCCATTTGTAACAAAGAAGAATGACGTCTCATAGAATTCTTACCTGACCGCTCCGGAGTTGGGAGTAGATGCCATAAGCATTATGAATACATGAAAATCTGCAGAATGAGATGGCGCAATGACAGCGGTTTCAGAGAGCAGTGAGCCAATTATAGCTAGCCAACGTCTTCAGCAGAGGTGTTGAGTCTGCCCGATTGGATGAAACGAGGGAGCAAAAAAATTGCCCTCAAATATGCGGGTCTCGGTGTAGAAGAACTCCAGGTATAATAGGACAGACGGTCAGTTGATATGCGATACTTGGCGGTCCGCTTGTAAGTATCCGAAGCTGAGTGCAATGAGGCACTCTGATGGATAGCGAATCTCAAAATGGAATCTGAAAGGTTCTGAAAGGAAAAAGATTGCAATCAGTCGGTGATGCTCCGGTCTGTAATACTTTGTAACCTACGTTGTTCTGCGTCAGCCCACCGACGACTTGATTGGAGGAGGCCAATGTACGCTTCTTAAGCAGCCAACACGCTTCGTAAAGAGCTAAATTAACAAAAGGCAGGGGGGTATGATGGCTTCTTATAACGGCGTAGGCGAGATCTAGCGGATTACGCGGTGTTTCCTGAAGATCCTGCAAGAGGTCTGCTGCGCCTTTGCCGGAAACATGAGATAGTATGGGGTTGCACAAGGTTCGGCCTGCTCCAATGGCTACTCGTGTCGGAAATATGTGGGTGTGACTGGGAACTGCAACGCATATTGGTGCCTGTTCTCGGTCGATTTCACCGGTTTCTCTTCCAGCACTACAAGACGCCTGGCAAGGCGGGGGTACCGACCACAATTGGCTGATGCGTCATACGTCGTTGGTAGTACCCCGTAGGTTAGTCAATTCTGCGAGAGCCGTATCCAGGGTGGTACAGGCGTAGAGAGGGCTCTGCATGATGGGTGGAAATGGCGGAGCAGAGTGAGAAAGAAGGACAAGCTGACCCAAGTAATGCCCTTTTTGCTGGCAACCCGGCAAGGATGTGCTCCTAATGCTTTGGCCGCCATTTGCTGTACGAGAGGTCAATAAGTCCCAACACGAGCAGCTGATATTGTATCAATGCTGAACCTGAGTTAGATGGTGTCCCGTTACACAAGGGGGGAAATATCAGCTGGTATATGGTAAGGTAGGATCATATTGTCAGGTTCCAGTGGGCATAATACACTGGCGAGGAACACCATCGATTTTCTTGCGAATATGGGTACGCAGTCATATTCTGCAGCGCGGTGACCAAGGCCTGGCTTGGTTTGAGTCGGGCAAACTGCATCCTTACAACACCGGCGGGCGCAGGATTGCTTATGCGGGCGGGCCATGTCCTATGTCCTCTGTCCTCGGACGTTGGCTGTAAGTCCTAGGCCGAGCCGATGGTTCATGACCCTTTCAAAATTCTGTGTGAAGCATTTTACTATGAATAGTATTCAAGCCGGGGTTGAGAACCTTGGGGATCGTATGGGGGCCGTACTATGTAGGTGGTCGACCAGGCTGGTTGGTAGCAGATCACCCCAAGGTTGGCCAGTAAAGGCGGGACATTTGAACGTGGAGCTGCTGCTCTTGGCGACCATCTTTCAAAGTTCGTCGAGTGCAAGACGTGCGTACGGACTTTGCTCCGTACGAAAGCGAGACGCATGCGCAATGCCGCCTCGAGGGCCTTCATCCACATCTGCCGATGGGTTTGATGCAGGACCAGCCTTGGCGTTTTTACAATGAGGATACCAATGGGCCTACCGTGTAGAACGAAAGGGGAAAGTGATAATAGATGGGACGAGGCATATAATGCTGAGTGAGTCGTTGCAAATCAAGGGAATAGACATGGCTACGGTAGTTGTGAGAAGAGCTGGTTGACGGTTCACGGGATTTGGTATTACAGGAGGAAAATTGATCCACAACTTACAGCAGGAAGCGACGACCTTGGGTTGGGTTGGGTACCCGTACAATAGTGACAAAGAACAGGGGCGACGTAGATCGATTCTCGGCATTTTCGATGGGATTTTAGCGCCTGGATACCCAGCAAGTCCGCTGTAGAGATGCACTGGAGCGCTAATCAAGCGCTAGGTTGTGGCGGGCAGGTCAAAGTCCAGCAGTCGGCGTCTCCGACCTAATACCGGGACGAGACACCCATGTCCCAAATTCCCACCATTGGCAGGCTATTTGCATGTGTGTGCAGGCGCGTCAAACGCGGCCGCGTCTCCCCAATCGCGACTTTTGATACTATCGCCAGTCCCGGGCTGCGGTGGATTCCACACGCCCCTAGCCCCGAATCAAATCCGCAGACAGGAATCGAGGATCCGACTGGCGATTCGCAGAGCAACGACGGAATGTCTTCCGTCTCGAATGGAGCTGCCGGTGGTAGAGCTCTACTGCGAGACAGCTTGTCCGATGTAGTCCAAGGTACGCAGATGCTCAAAATATTGCATAGCTTGAAAGCATTGTCATTGAAAAATGCCTTGTAATTCACACAACAACAAAACACTAACACGGACGACGTAAGCTTCAAAGGTGCCGGCAAAACGGCGTGGTGCCAATATCAAACCCACTGTCGAGACGCTTGCGTCCGAATGCTATGACAAGGGCCTTCTTCCAGATGCGCTGAGCGATCTGATCGATCTCATCATTCACCCGAGTCACCTGGATCAAGCGAGTCTGAACAGCTTGGTCAGAAACTTGTATCCGGCAACCTCCATCGATGCCCATCTAATCATCAAAATCGTGGGCTGCCTTGGCCATGGCGTCCTCAAGCCTTCCTTGGGCATTCAAGCAGCGCTGCTCAAGTGGCTGATCATGACGCACCATGCCATCAAGGATCAAGATACTCTGTCCAAAGTTTATGCCGTGTTGTTTAATTTACTTGATACTGCTGCCATCAGGTGTGTATCACGTCTTTCCCTCCCGAACGCCGACAACTTGCTCACTGTTCCAGGCCTCAGTTGTGTCACCTTTTGGCATTGGCAACGCGGCGTCGACATGTGCGCCCTTATCGGATCCAGGCAGTGTAAGTTCGAGACGTGAAAACAAAGATCTGTGCTGACACGGTATAGCTTGGCGTTGAGTCGACGAACGGGCAATGATCCGGCTCTCACAGGCCTTCTCCGCGTCTTCAAGAACTATTACCCCGAGATCATTGTTGGCGATGCCACTCGTGGCAAGGCATCAACGTTCAAAGTAGGATCAATCATAGACACTACCGTGCCTGCATGTAGCTAATATATACAGCACCCGGACCCGGAATGGCGGGCCCATCTTGATGGCATTCAGCAGGCACATGCTGCATCGCTACGGCATCAAAACCAGCCTCGGGATGCCTTTCGGGTGGCCCACAGACTAGGCAGTATCAGCGCCGGAAAGGCGAGCGTCATTCCAGAAGTGCACACTTCTCATGCCCACGAGGTAAGTCGAGTCTATAAAGCAGAAGCACAATTGCTAATTGTATAGGATTCGGTCACCCTCGAGGAGATTGACAATGCTGATCGGCTCGTGAATAACTTGGAGAAAATCGAGCTGCCCAATCAGCTCGTATCTGTGCTAGCAGACCCTTTGCTGCAAAAGCTCATGCTCCTTCGGCCTAGTGATGCCTACGAAGAACGCATCACGAACTGGTTGATCTCCTACACAGAAGATGTGGTGCGCGGTGAAGCTACAAGTACGGCCGATCTTGTGAGCTTTCTCCAAGTCATACAGGAATACGTCTCGACCACTAGACATGATCCACTTGCCCCAGCGATCTTGTCCTTTTTTGCCTCTTACCTCAACGTCTGGGATGGCAAGACAGGCCGTCAAGTCATACTGGACATATTATCATACACAAGTATACCTCAGAAGGGGTTTCCCAGTAAGAATGCTTTGAAAGAATCATTTCCACGCAATGCTGAGATGTCGCAGGTTTATATATGGAAATATTCGCACCTCTCGAGAGGAAGGTGCTCGATGGAAGTGTCGAGTCGCAGCTCGAGATGCTCAAATGCTATACTGGCCTTTTGAGGCAGTGGACAACGATATTTCTTGCAAATGAAGGAAACAAGACCTATGGTCCGGTCATTTCAGACCTCGTGCGCCACGTCAACAAACTCTGCCTCACACTTGTGCAGACATCCCCAAGTGCCTCCACACATTCCAATATATTGGATTTCTACGAGTTGACGGCATACATGGTATCGGCAACGCGACTAAGACAACGTGTCCGGATCGATATTCCGTCCTCGGCTCTTGTGTATTTGCTACATTTCAGCCCGTCCTCTGTGACGGTCTCGCGCCTGTGCGGCGTGCTGTCGCATTACAAGGAGGGCTTCCAAGCCGCCATGGCGACATCGCGTACCGCATATCCCGCGGCGTACGTCAACGGGTTCAATGGGTTTCTCATGGACATTTGCAACTGTCTGTGGCGCTCAAAGGCTTTCAACAACACGGACGCCAACGCCCACGGCTGTCTTGTGCCGGAGAAGATGAGAGTTGCCCTGACGAATTACGTGTCCTCCTTGAAAGCTGGAAGCAGCTTGTCTGTCATGTTCACCCTGTCGGCGTCTCCAACGCTCGGGCTCATGGCGACCACGTATCTACGTGAGCTGGAAGATCTCGAAATGGAGCAGGGCTCTTCGGGACTCGATACTAGACATGCCGGCCCCGTCACGAGAACAAGTCTAATTGCTCTCGGCAAGAACGGTGGAGTGAGCTTGACTTGGGACGAGTTTAGGCTTGGAGTTCTTGGGTACCTGGAGCAGCAGCACCTGGAAGGCGTCGGGCGCCTGATGCACAGCACAATGACGACGCTGATGAACAAGAGGTAAAAATTTGGGCCTAGCTGCCGTTTGTATAGAAGGAAATATATGAACAGATATGGACGCCTCATTCATGTTCTCTATCCCATGTTGAAAAGGGTATCACGAATGCATGTTAAGTGCACCAGAACCAAAAACCTGTTGATCCCAATTTTTGATCTGCAGCCGGTGATGAAACCCTGACTTTCTGCCAATTACCAAAGCAACTCCGTAAACACCGTGCCATGCGTTGAGCTTTTGACCGCTCCCGAGCGTTGAAACTCCCAGATCGCCCGCCATGTGCAGGTTAAATGCATCTAACAAGCGACCGCCAGATTTTCCCATCTCCGCGGGAACTTGCGTGAACATGTCCGATCATTTCTTCTCGTTGGTCTCGTCGCCGTAGCCGCCAAAGCCGCCGACGATGTAGCTCTTGCCGGCGTTGCCCAGCCTGCCGTGGTTCCTGGGGCCGCGGCTCTGGAGGTCCGACTGGAGCCAGCCGAGGACGAGCTCGCCGAGGCGGCTGTTGCCGGTGGCGGTGCCCTGGGCGTCGCCGAGGAACTGGCCGGCGGGCCCCCACTCGCGGACGGTGCCCAGGTGCATGTGGACGAGGTGGGTGGGCCAGCCGGCGAGGTTGTCGAGGATGTGGGTGGCGTAGACGATGGTGCACTCGCGTATGTCGGTCTCGTGCTTGAGCCAGCCGAGGAACTGGGCGCGGCTGAGGACGTCGAGGTCGACGGTGATCTCGTCGAGCAGCAGCACGGTCCAGGGGCGGATCAGGCCCATGGCGAGCTGGACGCGGCGGCGCTCGCCGTCGGACACGGCGTGCATGCGCCACTCGGTGTCGATGTCCAGGACCCCGATCAGCTCGTCCCGGCGCGCCGGGTAGGCATCACCCCCAACGGACCGCAGCAGCTCGTTGACGCCAATGTCGGTCCGCACGATCGGGTTCAGCACCCACTCGAGTCCCAGGTACGTGACGCCCTCGAGCCCGTCCTTGAACGGGTCCGCCCCCGACACCGAGATGCTGCCCCCCGGCGCCAGCCGCTTGCCCGCCAGCAGCCGGAGCAGCGTCGTCTTGCCCGCGCCGTTGGCGCCGATCAGCAGCGTGCGCGACCGCGGCGGCACGTTGAGCGAGATGTTGCTCACGCCCGTCGAGTAGTCCGGAAAGGTGTAGGTCAGGTCAGAGACCGAGATTTCTGGTGCTGGAGGTGCCATTTTTTCCAATTTTTCTCCTTTTCAATAAACTTTACAGCCTCGTGCACTATGAAAAAGAAATAAACCGAGTCGAGAGATGAGTGCTCAAGATTCAGGAAGACTTTCAGCTGGGTCTGTCAATGAATCGTCCGTCCTCGGAAGCTTTATAAACAGGGTTGTTTTTCAGGGTCTCCAGGGTTTACCTAACCGCTAGAGTGGATGATGCCATTGACTCCGTCCCAGGGATCGCAGCAGCCAAAACTCCCCTCAGCATCGGCGGCCTTACTGTAAGTACAGCGGACCTTACCGAAAGAGGGCCTAATGAGCAAAGTGAGCAACCCGGAGCCGCCCAGCAAAAAAAAAAATGAAAGTTTTTCAGTAATTATGAGACATGCTTTTTCAGCACTCGTTTCGCACTCTCAAAGTTGTTTCAACCTCAGTCAATAGAAGATTTCTAAATACTGGTTTGGGTTGTAATCAATGACTGACAAACACCAGTGCTGGTCCCTGAGTCCTGCTTCATCGCAATCATTATCATTATATCGCTCGAATCTAATTAGTCTTGACCCTTGTTGTTGAATCTACATGTTCGCCTATTATGCCTACATCTGCCTTTTGTTCATTATACGTAGGCATCTATCCTCGATAGCAGTTCTTCTTTTCTCTCGTCCGGCAGAAAACTAGCTCGAACAGAGTTGCGTGCCAATTCCCGCATCTTCTCAAGGTCCAAGCCAAAAACATCGCTCACCCGCACGTACTCGTCCAGGCAGTTCGACCCAAACATGGCCGGGTCGTCCGAGTTCAAGGTACAGAGGATCCCGCGGTCCAAGTAAAGAGGCAGCGGGTGCGCCTCGACCGAGGGACAGCCCCCCGTCAGGACGTTGGACGTGACGTTGATCTCGAGCGGGATCTGCCGCTCCGCCAGGACGCGCATGAGCTCGCCGTCGTGCTGGGCCTCGAGCCCGTGGCCGATCCTCTCGACGCCCATGGCCAGCGCCTCGCGAATTTCTAACGGGCCCTGCACCGGCCCCGTGGCCTCGCCGGCGTGGGCCGTGAGCCGCAGGCCTGCCCGCCCGGCCTCGGCGTAGATGTCGCGGAACCAGGCGACGGGGCCCCCGACCTCGTCGCCGCCGACGCCGACGCCCACGACGGACGGGAACCGCGGCCTCAGCTCGGCGGCAAGGCGGAACACGCGGCCGACCTCGTCGGCGCCGAACTGCCGCGTGGCGTCGGCGATCCAGAGCACCGACGGCCCGCCGAGCTCCCTCTCGACCTCGCGCCGCGCGCCGTCGAGGCCCTCCATGACCTCCTCGACCGACAGGTGCGCCGCCTTCCAGTGCTGGATGTTGCCCCAGGCCACGTAGACCTCGGCGTGGGCGACGCCCTGGGCGGCCAGGTTGCGCATCATGTCGCGCGCGACCAGGGCGTAGTCGTCGGCCGTCTGCATGCGGTCCAGCACGAGCTTGAACGTCCGCAGGAAGTGCAAGAAGTCCTTGAACACGTACAGCGCGCGCGCCTCGTCGAGCGTCAGCGGCTGCGCGTCGTGCCGCGCCGACAGCACCACGAGCGTCTCGGGCGTCACCGTCCCCTCGAGGTGCAGGTGCAGCTCGGCCTTGGGGAGGCCCCGGAGCCACTGTCTTTTTGTTCTTGTCATTTTTGGAAGATGTGTTGCTGTTGTTGTTTGTGTTGGGAGGGAGCCCAGGTATGCAGATCTTTGTGGGGGATGATTGCGTGATCTCAAATCCCCGATCTTCGTGAAGAGTCATCCAATACTCAGATCATGGATGTTGGCTCCCGTCATCGGTAATAAAGCTCCGCTCTTCCGCCTAGTATTTAAGGCCAATGCCCAGCCATCACCGAGTCGGCTATCACAACTTATAAGTTGACGTCGTTGAATTGTGTATATGCTAAAAATGGGCAGCCGAATCGTAATCAGGTACTTATTGTCTGATTTTTATGAATATTTGATGATTCTATCGTCCACAAAATCATACAGTACTAGTACACCAGAGTCCATCCATTCAACCTAGAGTCCTAGACACAGCCCAGGCCCTAGGCGCCCGAACAAGTGACATCGCTCTGCGGCACAATAGCTGCACTATCCAAGTACAAAACACTAAACCCATCAAGATCCTCTCTGGGGATGCACGAGTGCCTAAACAGCAAATCCGCAGCTTCGAGCGGCTGCGCAATGTTTTGCAGGACGACATTACGCCAGGGCTGTCCCGAGCCCGTCTCCTCGTTGAACCCCTGGTTGAAGAGCAGCTGATCGCCCCAGTATACGCGCAGCCGACAGATGGTGCTCTCGCCGACGGGGTCACCTTCGAGGCGGTTCGGCGGCGGGTTCGTCGTGAGCAGGAAGGCCCGGTACCAAAACGACAGTGTATACTGAGCAGAGGTGTTTATCCCGGTCACGGATTGTGACAAGAGGTGCTGCAGCGAGACTAGATCTTCGAGGGTCGAAGAGCTGGAATGTTCCGTGTCAGCTGGGAAATAGACGGGCTTGGGCTTGTTCAATGATGAGTAGAGAATCAAGAGACGTACGCAAGGTTTGGAGGGCTGATGGCGCCGGCTCCCTCCTGTCCTCGCAGGAATTCCCACGTGGTGACTTCTCCCGTGCCGTCGGCAGGATTGGCTGGAGCATCGACCTGCCAGTTAACGCTGGGATTGATGTCAAATCCGCCGTCGACCAGTAGATTGGCAGAGACCGGCGCTGTGCAGATTACCGAAGCATCGGGCAGCGTGACCGTCTACGAACATGGTCAGAACGAATTTTTTAGGGCTGGGAATGCACTTACTACGGTAGTGGTCTCTGCGGCAGTCTTGAATTTCATTGGTCAGCTTGATAACTCCAGAGTTTCTGACTGCACTACTCGACATTCATTGAGAGAACATACCGTCGTCTCTGTCGTGGCGACTGACACAGTTGCAACGAGTTGCGGCACCCTGGATAGTAGTTAGCAGCGTACAAGAAGAACCATCAACTTGACAAAGAAGGACTTACGCTGTTGTAAATACAGTGACAGTGGTCATGAGCCATTCCGTATTTGTACCAACGGGCAACGCAGATATGGTCACGATCACATCGGGCGCCTCGATACAGGTGCATACGGGACCTATGAGGGCGGCATCCAGCAGTTGGAGACTGCTGAATACGTCTGCTGGGTCAAGGGCCAAGGTTGAGGTAGGCGCAGCGGTGGTAGAAGTATCCGCAGTAGAAGTATCCGTGGTAGAAGTGTCTGTGGTCGATGTGTCCGTGTTGTCTTTGGCAGTGTATACTGTAGAGAATGTGTTCAATGGCAAATTATCAGAGAAATAAGGTGCATTGGGGCTGTAAGATCCGCCTGCATTGTAAGATGGATCCGCTTGTTCATTGTAGCCGCCCTGCTGTGGACCATTGCCGTAGAACGGTGCATTTTGACCGTAACTGGAAGTGTCAGGAGATGCGCCGCCATAGGCTGAAGGGTGTTCTTGGTGCGAGCCTTGAAATCCTGCATTCCCATACTGCTGAGGGGAGTTGTGATAGTTGGGTGATGTATCATGCTGCTGTGATCCATAGGATTCTGTGGCATCTTGTCCTGTATACCCGGTTCCAGATTCTGATTCTTCGCAGGGCTCTGAATTTCCATAGGACCGTTTCACAGATCCATTGTCCAGCGCGAAAACTGTAGAAGTGGCACCTGCACCCACCTATTGAAAGAGTTATTACGAATTCATGGAGACAGAGAGAGATGGAAACTCGTTCAGGCAAGGGTATAGATCCCCAAATAGACTCACTGTGACGGTTTCGGTTGCGGTTATAGGAGACGATGGTGTGACGATAACAACCGCCGTTGCAATAAGAGTGGTCGTAGTGAAGGCGTCGGTAGTAAAACCGATTGTGGACGTCACGACATTGATCAGCTCCGGCCCGGCAGATTGTACTAGAGTGATCGGCGAGGTTGCCCCCGGGAAGTTCTTGGAACAATAGCTTAGGGCGGGAGTATACTGAGCAAGAATGGAAGCCGTGGCTACCACGGGTGGGAGAGCACAAAATGAGGGAAGGTCGATGGTCTTCTGCGCGTTTGCCAGCGACAGGAGGCCGGCAAGTCCAATAAAACGAATGGCGGCCATTATTTCAATGGCAGATTAACCAATGCTAGACTGAAAGAGTGTGATATTGCTGCAGGGTTACAAATACGAACTCAGCGATCAGATAGACGAAGCGAGAATCAAGATATACTAATGTTATAATCCAAGTGGCTTGAAAAATCATGTTGCATAATAGAGTTTCTCAGCGCATATATGCGATATTATGTTTTGAAGCCAATGTACAGCTGTGATGCAATACCTATGGTATTTTTGTGTCCGATTCAAAGAGGAGCAGACACTCCGTTATGATCCGGTGCTCAACGGGGCTCGCGGGGGTAACATAAAGACACCAGTTAAGATTATGTTCCTCTCTCCCGCTATGCATTATTGATGTCATGCATATCGTGGCTAAGAATACTTATAAAAAGCTAACGGCACAGTTCAGCTGTCTCACCTCGTTACCTGTCAGCCATATGAATCCAAGACAGTGGAGATCGACAATATCTTGGTGAACTCAATTTTGGCAGGCGGCATGGCAATACAAGAATTTTCTTTTTTATCCTTCAAGATGATTGTGTAACATACTTGGTGTATAAACTTTCGGACAGTCAACATGAACAGCACGGAGTTCAAGGCTGCGATATTTTCTCCATATTGTTACTGTTTCAATCTGAGACTGGATCCGGAGATTATCGACGGATCAACGAACGCACTCACTCTAGCTGAATATCGCACCGATTGAAGTCTTTGATTATCAACCAGGTACTTTGCGTCCATTTGCAGAGACAAGTATACACTTTCAAGATTCCCTCTGCTCAAGAATCACCAACCAACGTCATGAAAAGACGCACGTTGCGCTTCCGATCGCATACGCTGAGAATAGGCTATAATATCCTGCGATGTCAAAACTCAGTCTACGTACTACATGATCCTAGGGAACAAAATTTTTGTTCTATTGCGAAGCACTCATCTACAAAAAGCATTTTCGTTCAATCATATGATAGTGACAACATGGCTCCCAGAATTAGTGTGCTAACCGAGCCAATCATCTTAAGATCCAAGAGCCTCACCAGAACAAAACGTAGGCAGCTACTGAGGGGACAGCACTTGGATCATTTGTAGACAATGTATCGGCACTTTTACCTCTCTACCGAGCTACTACACGATGGCAAGTCCGGCACCTGGCGCATCTGAATCAAGACGATTGAGTCGTGAGAGATACGTACTCCATGTTTTCCCCTTCTCCCTGTACTCGATCATGGCGAGGTACACCCATGCTTTGGGGCGTGCCTTTTCACACGAAGAACCCGATGAGTCCATAAACATCAATCTCAAGCTCGTCGACATTCATCGCAATGGAACCATCACCGAGGATTATCTCTTGAATGTCAATCCCAAGGGCCAGGTACATCTATAAATCTCAACACATCACGTGGGACCTTGACTGACCCCGGGGTAACAGGTGCCTGCTCTGACGGGCGGCGACCTCTCAGCACCATTGACAGACAGCTTGGACATCTCTTTTTGGCTCTGTGATCACTTCCCTATTCTGCTGCCTGATGCACACGAGCTCGCGATTCGGGAACTTTTGTCTCGATTGCACAGATTCAAGGGGCTCTCACTGTCGGTGACTTCCAAAACCGACCGCCATGCAGGAGTGCCATTACCAGAGCTGTATGCTACGCTAGCCAGATCCGATATCAGCCAGGAATACAGAAGTGCCTTGAAATACAAGAAGCAATTGTAAGTCAAACTTCCAGATGCAAGTCTCCCTGCGAGCAAAAGCCCATAGCCTAACATGCGGATACCGCAGCCATCGAGAGACTCAAGAGCCCGCGCTCAGAGACGGAAACGTGGAAGCAGCTGAGAGGAGCGCAACGTTATTGTTCGCCGACGTGCTCAAGATCTATACCGCGCAGGAAAATGGTGCCGCGCTGTGGATCTTTGGCGAGATCCCCACCGTCTTGGACGCACATCTCGTGCCCCTGATTGCTCGCTTGTTGGACTGTGAAAGAACAGACCTCGTTCCGACTGAGCTCCAAGTGTATGCCTTGGCGGCCATGAGTCGACCAGAGTACCAGGCCGTCACTCATGGCCGCCGCACGCTCTGGGATGTGTCTGTTGGGCACGTTCACCTCTTGGAAGATTTTTGATGCAAGTGAAAGTAGAGATGTCCCTACCAGGTGATGGAGAAAGGAGGTGGGAATTGAAAATCCTTTAAACATATAAAAGCATTCTCTAAATATCTTCTAACCAACCGTATCGGAGCAGTATGTCTGAGACACATGAGCATATTGGTGTTCTTGCGGCGGTAGTAAGGGTCTCTGAGTGCAAAAGCTCGATTGGACTGCGCGCAATAAAACACAATAAAAGCCTGCTGTACGGCTATAGAGATTCAAAGTGATTGGTTTTCTTTTTTTGTTCTCCCGTGGCTTCCAAACAATCATATTTTATAGCTTGTATGGGATCCATGCGAGCCGGGCGAGCCGGGCGCTTGCCGTGAAGGTTCACGTCAATGCCGTTGTAATTTGCTGTGCCGTTTGACATGACATGATCCGAAGTTCTGGTCGCAAAATGGCATCCCACCTCATCGTCTGGCCTCTCTTATAAAATCGAGGGGATGGCAGCTGGGACGAGGTCAAAGTGAGGCGAAACCACCTGTCTAAGTTTGACTGATTACTCCTAAATATGCAGCTCTCCACAGCCATTGTCCTGGCTGGGGCGCTGCTCACCAACGGCATTGCGGTCGAGCGAGCGACGGCTGCGGAATGCGACGCTGTCGATCCACATATTCAAATCCTACTTTCCAATGATCCTTTGGTCGGGGAAGAGTTTTGTTCGGAGCTCTTGTCCCAGGATCTGTCGTCGGCCACGGAACCTTTCGAGTCCACCGTCTTTGTGACGACGACGATTACCAATGTTATTGCCACGGCCATCGTTACTGCCGATGCCGTCACTACAACCGAAATTAGGTGAGTGAAGAAGAACCCAGTGGTTGTACAGAATTGCAAAGTAACACACATCAAGCACACATACTTTTTCAGGTTGCGGGATTGGAGCGCCAGCGGAGAAACGCGCTGTGGAGTATCCAAGTGAGAACCCTCATCATCAACGTATATAAGAGTTTTGCTGACACGGGTTCAGGAAATCACGGTCACCATGGCCCCGGATTCCATGGCCAAGGTGGCTATGGAGGAGGACGTGGCCCTGGACCTCATCATCCAGGAGGACAGTACGGTGGATATAATGTCTATGGCGGCAGACCAACAACAACCTCAAAATACATCACAAAAACAGTAGTGGTGGTACAGACAGTAACGCCGACGCACACATCTTCGTCGGCGCTTGAGAGCCTCTCGGCTGTTCTTGCCGATTTCCAGCCCGCAGACGTCTCGGTAGGCTGTGACTGTCTATTGAATGGCGCCGACAGCAGCACGACTGCTGTTCCCATATTAGATTTCTTCACCACCTCGACCATCACCGAGTTCGCCTCAGTCACTGCCTCCGTGACGCAAGGCGTGACGACGGAAACCGTGACCACCACCACGGTCGTCGCCGCCCCGTCGGACCTGACCTGCATGGGGCCTCCGACGTGCAACAACTTTGGCCTCGAATGGGCCCAGTACCACAACGACCAGGGCTACAACTGGGATCCCAACTACAGGACGTTCGACCCCGCCCACTTCAAGACCATAGAGCCCAACGCCACGGGCCAGACGTCCAAGGTGTACGTGCCCGACACGTTTGCCAACACCGGCGACACGTTCCCCGTCAGCGTCTACGACATCCAGGTCCCCGTCGAGCTGTTCGTGCTGAGCCACCGGGGCTACTTCTACGCCCCGCAGAAGGGCACGTACAACTTCTCGGTCCCCAGGATAGACGACGCCGCCTTTGTCTGGCTGGGCGCCCACGCCTACGAGGGGTGGACCAGGGACAACGCCGACATTAGCTTCATCTGTTCGTTCCCTCGGGAGCAGCAGACGACGAGTGCCAGCGTCGTCCTGGAACAGGGGGAGTACTTACCGCTGCGCATCTTGTTTGCCCAGGCTCAAGGAGGTGTCTCGCTGCAATTCCAAGTGACTGGGCCAGGCGATGTGCAGTATCTGAACTCGGTTACGGAGAGCCCTTTCGTAGTTGGAAAGTCATGCGATGGCACGGCGCCGGCATATGAACGTTTCGGTCATGAGACTTGATTTGGTACCTTTCAAGATGAATATCACAGTATTCTACCTCTTGTGTAGTCCCAGAGCTAGAATTCTAGTATGAAATTGTGAGCCAGTCACTACGACAGTGGCTGCCATTCTTAGCACCTTGATCAAATAGCAAACCAAATTCATATGCCTCCTTGGTATTTACTTTGAGATTTTTAAGTCGCCTGCTGAAGGTGCTATCCATGTAGCTACACGCCAACATGTTCCGTCGTGTGAGTCATCGTCGACTACATATGTATCCTAGTGCATATTTGAATTGGTTGAAGCGCGTCTCTGTCGTCAGAACTCGCGTCACGATCCCGGACGATCAGCATGTTTTGCAAGGGCCTTTTATTAGAGCTTCTCGATTCTGGTGCCTGCATTCCAGTTCTCATCCGCCTACGGCTTCGATCCAATCTTTCCAGCCGGGACGCTTGAACGGCAGAGAAAAAGAAAGCCAGACTCTCTTTATGGGTACCTAGATATGTATCTTCATTCCATGTCGGTTGTATTGATACAGCGGTACAGAGTCCTGGAGATCCTATCGTTCTGGGCGTCGCCATCGGTGGTTCCTCCCAGTATACTGACCAAATAAATTTCTTAGCTTTAGGCAAAAACGGCAAGAAGGCAACGCAGAGCTTGATCTTGGAGAATGAAGCGCCAACTGTCGCACAAGTTTCTTAGATCGCCATCTCTATTCCTCTGGATCAGCCATTGATCACTCTTTGATGTCATCAATCTGAAGGACAAGGTCGGCAGAATGGATTCTGAGAGGGGGTTGAGTCGACACGTGAGAAACTTGGAATATCGACAATCCATTCAAGATCTATCCATCACTTTAAGCTAGGTAATAGCTCCTCTTGGACGCCTCTCAAATGCCGACTTTGGGGCCAATCTAAAGGCGAGCGTAAGGTTAAGTTGTGCGTGTTGCTTTTTCCATGTACGCGTCGAAATGTAGAAGAGACGCGTAAACATGATTTTCTCTCGGCATTACGAAGTGTAGAGGGAAACAATGACTACTGAAGTTCATGGATTCAATTGCTCTCAAAGAGTACAAGCCTACCAGCCGAGAAGTACGAAGACAGCTTCGTACCGTGACAAGACGTCTCCGTTTCTCCTCCGGCATCGATATTGCCACACCACCGCTTTCTTGGAATTGTCTTGAACCTCTTTCTTTCCGGAATCTTCGGCGCACAACACCAACCTTGACGTTGCCTCGAGGAAGCAATTGCTCGTAGACCATTCAGCAGTGATCAGTGAACTAATCATTCAACTAAAAAATAATAATACATCACGAGCATCTATCTATGAATGTTTGTCCGATTTAGTCCTGCTGCCACACTAAGTCCTACAGCAGCAGGGTGGATTGGACGGGCTGTCTAGGCCCATAGATTCATCTCCCACCGAGACATAAAAATGAAGTTGACCCCCCGCGCATTGAAGATCGCGAGAGGTAGGCATATTGTGGGTTTTGTCCTTGGGAAAGGACGTCTGAGGCTATCTAGTCATCAACGTGGCCGCCGACGGCGACGCGTCTGTCGCGTCGGCATGGAAAACCACGTTCACTCGAGTCGAACGGCGGGCGTCGTGCTCGGCTGCCAAATTGACCTACCGTATTGACAGAGCAGACCAGCTTTAATGTTTCTCGAGCCGTGTGAAGGCCGAGGGCTGGCCGCTTGTCCTGGTGTTTTGGCTGTTGGTTGAGGTTGTTAACAAGAGAAGGAACCGAGTTTGGAAGAAATTGCAGTGCAGAGTTTTGGGTGCAGTGGTTTTTTGTGGGGGCTGGACAAGTGTGGTGGGCGCCGGAATTTGGACAGGTATCACGTGACTCGGCGCGGTCGCGGCTGCCAGAACAATCAAATTCGTGCATCTGCGCCGGGCCGTTGGGATTTTTTTCTTTCTCTTTTTCTCCTTACACTTTTCGCACGATTAAATCAACCGAGCTCGATCAAGCCCACTTGATATCGGTCAAATTACGTGCTAGACGAACCCGTGATTGCTACTGTTTAATGTTTATTCATTATCATCTTCGTGATATCTTCCTCTTCGGAAAATTGCGTATTGGTGGCACCCGGTACATACACTACTGAGCATGCACGACTTCTGAATTGCACCAGGAGCTCTTAATGGGCATTGAGCAGTCTATTGGACTTCAGATATCAACTTGGGATGCCTTCTCGTGAGGTCCATCAACCAAGTTCGTGCCGGCCATCATATTTCAAGGCCCATGGAAATGAACTGAATAGTGTCCCGGCAAGCTCAAGTTCCGAGCTCTTAGCCCATGGCTTCGCATCCGGCCAGGTACCGAGCCGGCGCTCAGAGGCTCCGTGCAAATAGCAAAATCGGGTTCCAAGGCTGCCTTGCCTCTTGACCTTTGCGCCACTTTCCGCTGAGTGTTCGCGTCAGATGTATGATATCGTACAAGACAATTCTGCATCTCGCACTACGTACCTAGGTTAAGACTTCTGCTACCAAGAAGCACTTGCAACGGCGTATTTGACCACTGCCTTTGGTGTCAGACGATTGGCGTATTCACCTACCTGCAGGCTGACAGGTCGGATGGTGCGGAACCAGAGCCCGAAACGAGATGGCGACCCCTGGTTTCCTCCAAATAGTCATAGGGCAAGCAGATCATACATACCGGCCGGCGCATGCCAATTCAAGTCCTGTTTGCCCCCCCGCATTCTCGCGTCTCCAACGTAGCGTAGAACCATCGAGCGTACATTCTTCTCTCTCTATTCCTGACGAGCGCGTCGCGTCTGCTTCAATCCTTCCTATCTCCATATGCGCTTCCAGTGCCCTGATTGCCTTCTTGTTTGCCACGACTTGCGTGCGTTGTCAGCCTATCCACTTTTTCCCGTTTCGGACAATTCTGAGTTGTCTCGCGCACTTTTCTATACGTCACTCGGTATATAGCTGACGGTTGACATTGTTTCGTGTCTCACTGCAGGCCGTACCTACTTACCTACCTATTCTCATCTCGCAACATCTTCAAACACAATGGTGACTACGCGCTCAGCATCCAAGGCGGTGGTGGCTTCTTCCACGCCGAACCCCCAAGTATGGTATCACGCGCCGGACCGCGCTACCCTGCTGTGGTTCGCCATCTCGCTGCCTCTCGTCGTCTGGGACAGCATCTACGTGCTCGGCCGACCGCACACCATGGAGGGCGGATTCCGTAAGCCCATCTCGTCCTCTGTTCCTAAGTTCATCGTGACTGACCGACTTTCATAGTCCACTGGCCCTTCTATACGCCCTACAAGCTCTATGGAGAGACGGACTACATCTACGGCTGGAAGGCCTTCAACTCGCGCAACGGCTTCACGTCCGCGCAGGGCAGCCTGAACGTCATTGAGACGGCCATGTACCTCGCCTACATCTACCTCTACTTCGCCCGGGGCAAGCCCGTCGGCGGCGTCCTGGGCGGCGAGAAGAGGGTCCTCACGGGCCGCGCCGCCGGCCAGGCCGTCCTCATCGCCTTCAGCGCGGCCGTCATGACTCTGAGCAAGACTGTGCTTTACTGTGAGTGGCCCTGACTAAAAATGAGAGAGCTTTGTGGAATGAAGATCTAACTTGAAAATAGGGGCAAGCGAGTACTTTTCCGGCTTTGACAACATCGGCCACAACAGCCTGCCGGACCTGATTCTGCTCTGGATCATCCCCAAGTGAGTCTCTCCATGTTTGAATCATCGAACTCTGCTTGCTTAACGAACATCTTTCTAACATACTGCAGCGGTGCTTGGCTTGTCCTTCCCACATACATGGTGTACGTCATGGGCGGCGAGATCATTGAGGGTCTGGCAACTGCTTCGAGAGGCGTCAACGTCAAGTCGGAGTGATCGTATCAGAGGTAGTGCAACCGAAAGACAGTATTGTGCTGTCGGCTTGTCATCAGTAGGAGATTGAGAGCATTTCGAGCTATCGCCGCAGGTATAAATAAGCGTGCGCGTTAAATGACTGCAGTGAGGAATACAATTTTCTGAACCACACCGAGTGCAACTTGGCAGGAGCCGTACCTGAAGCATATATCTGTTCCCTTCCCCCATTGCCTTTGTATGGACATTGCCATGGGATGTAAGTCATGAAGTCCATCTGGGCTGCTGTCCCCCACCCAAGTTGGCAGCACTGCTGGTCGACTAACCACGGCCACCTAGTCACCTCGAGCAAACGCACACCACCAATGAGCTCCCACAGCTTCCCAGGCAGCGCATGGTGACTACTTGATCCCAAATGTGTCCGTATTCTATCACCTCAGTCGGGGGGAGCGGGCAGGCACCCTGTGCCAGAGTTGGCAGAGCGCGAGGTTTCAGGACCAATGAACATGTTCAACTCTGCCCCGACAGCAAGCAGACTAAGGCGCAGTGTTCGACCCCCGTAGCCCCCCGGGTTGGATGCGCGCCTGAACTGTTTTGCAATTTTTGGGTATTGATTTTTATTTTTGTGTGTGCAGTCTCGTCGATCTTATTTAACCAGATGCCATTGTATTTTTGTATTCTGTTCTCCGTCCTGTTTGAGCTCTGCAGCTCTCTCTGCTTTCCATGATGCAGACATGAGCTTTGTGATTTGACTTTGCAGCGTGTCCATGCTTGCACTCTCGGTGCTGTCATGTTCTGATTTCCATCTCCCATCTCGCTTCAACCCTGCTTTCGCACTGCCTTTCTGACGATAAACGCATGACCTTCGAAATAAATTTGCCTAGTACCATTTCCCTCGCTTCCGTACTCAACAGTCAGATTCTGAGTCGCTGGCGTCTGCGACTCCGACGGTAACGACGCCGCTGCCGACGCACTGGCAGAAGAGCCCGCTGGCGGTTACGAAAGATCCGCCCATGATGTTCGGGTCGTGGGTTTGGTAACTCTGCACTTCGGGGCCCGCGGGTAATGCCTCGAAGTAACCTCCGCCGGCGTGTGGCTCGTACCAGGGGGTGACGGGTGAGGGCGTGGGCGGCTCGGGGAAGAAGTCTGGGTCGCCGTCGCGGGCGGCGCCGTCATCTCCGCGGAGTGTCTCGCGGGAAGGCGTGGTTGGGAAGTGAGGCGGCTGGTTGGATCCTAGGAAGCCGTATGGGGTCTCGGGCCGTGACTCAACCAGGAAGTACTTCTGTTGGCCGTGCTGGCGGTAATAGGCTTGCGAGAGGCTTGCCAGGACGGCCATATTGTGAATAGCGACAGCGCCCACGGAGATATCGGTGATGAGGTTGTATAGCGACATGTTTGTTGCTATGTTCCGTTTTCTGGTATGGTGTGTACTTGTGTATAGGTATATGTCTTCTCCATTTGTGTCTGCGTATTTTGCGGCTGTGTATTCCGTGTATCTTATGCTGAGCTGCGAGAAGACGATGAACAAGGTGGAGTGAAGTTTGTGGAGCTCTCGATCAAACATCGCATTATTTATGCCTGACGAGGATGAGGAAAATATTGGAATCCAGCAGAACGTGATTAACGCAGAGGGATGTTACGCCACAGACACCTGCTCGGAGTAGAGCGTTTGCGCATCATCGACATCATCGCATCACTCGAAACATCGCAGACGCGTCAGATTCTGTCATCGGATTCTCGTTGGCCGTATTTATTCACGCCCGTTTCGAGTGCTAAATTCTCGCGGACTTCCAAGCTCTTTGCTTCGTTCGGTTTACTCCAGGCTCGTGGCCACTTCACAATTCGCTTGGATCGGTAATAGAGATATTTAAGAACTAGATGTAACGCTTCCCGTTGAATGATTCTGTGAAGTGGCACTCAGAATGGCGTCTCCTACATAAGTAAACAATGAGATTTTTCATGTTCTTGAGGTTTTCTGTTGTATACCAAAAGTGAATCACCTTCTGCCAACAAATGTCGTGAATCACTTTTGTGCCTCGAAAGGATGGCCAAGATCCTCAAGGCCAAGATAAACAATGAGCGCCAGGCATTGGTGATTCAGTTCAAAAATTCAGGGCAGGCCGATTCGAGTGTGATAGAAAGGTTCAAGGGAGCTCGTATTTAAGTGGTGAATCACATTTCGTGATCTTATGCTTCCACCTCAATGTTCAAAAGCTCTTAGGCAGTTGTCAACAAGGATACCAGTGATTCCCAAACCACCAAATCATCAAATATGTATGAGTCATTATGCCTTTCTATCTTGTATCTTTTTACAATCGACCAAAGCTTTATAGTATGACTCGGAAGAACTGCCAATGACCTCCAATGGCTATTTGTCATTTAGTATGCCTCCTCTGAGCCAACCACAAATCTATATTGGCAATGAACAAAACCAGTGAACCAAAAATGATTCGCCATGTTACTGATCTACAGGTCTCACTGGAATCATAAAAAAGCCACAACATACTGGTATCATAATCCGAATCGGAAAGAGAATGCCGTATACTATTAGCGTCGGACCACCGAAAGGTCTCCAATTCGGGTGATAAGCGATCGTAACTACAGCGGGTACAAGGGCCCAATCTCCCCGTCCGGCCATCGGCTTACACCGGGTATACATAAGCCTTGATACATACCAGGCAGTCATCCTGATACACTTACTCACGAGGCGCAATCCTGTCCACAATCAATACTTTAATGCAAGTGCGATCATACACATTTATTCAATAATGGCAAGCAAAAAAGACATGCTCAAGGTCGCCAGCGCCATCGGGTACGACATCCCTAACGACCAGCTCGATGACTATACCACGCTTCTCGGCAGGATGAAGGGCGCACTGGATACTCTGTCGGCCATGGACGGTAAGGATTTTCTGACTATGGCTTTAGAGAAAGCTGTTATACACAAGATTCCATACTGATTGAAAACAGACTACATGCCCACACCAGACCTGACCCTCGCGCCACGGAACAACGTGCACTTCCCAGACGAGGCGGACAACCCGCTGAACGCGTGGGCCTGGCGGTGCGAGTGCGCGCACGACGCGCCGCCGTCCAACCTTCTCGGCGGCCGCTCCGTCTGCCTCAAGGACAACATCGCGCTGGCGGGCGTGCCGTGCCTGCTGGGGACGGAGTCGTTCACGGGGTGGACGCCCGTGGTCGACGCGGCCGTAGCCACGCGAGTCCTCGAGGCCGGCGGGACCATCGCGGGAAAGGCCGTCTGCGAGAACCTGTCGCGCGGCGCCGTCTCGGTCAGCGCCGCGACCGGCCCCGTGCACAACCCGTGGGCCCGCGGCTACAGCGCCGGCGGCAGCAGCTCGGGCACCGCGGCGCTCGTGGCGTCCGGGGCAGCGGACCTCGGCCTCGGCTGCGACCAGGGCGGCAGCGTGCGCATCCCCGCCGCCATGTGCGGACTGTACGGACTCAAGGCCTCGTTCGGCCTCGTGCCGTACACGGGCATCGCGAGCAACGACGCCAGCGTCGACTTTGTTGGGCCCATGACCAGGACCTGCACGGACTGCGCGCTGCTGCTGCAGGCCATCGCCGGCGCCGACGGCATCGACGACCGCCAGGGCGCCGGCTGTCCCTTCCCCGGACAGGTGCCCCGGTACGCCGAGGAGCTGGCGGCAAGCGGCGCGGACGGCGCCCGGGGGCTGAGGGTGGGCATCCTCAAGGAGGGCCTGTCGAACCCCGTGCTCGACGACGAAGTCCGGGCCAAGTTCCTGGCGGCGGCGGGGGTGTTCTCCGAGAAGCTCGGGGCCGCGGCGGTCGAGGAGGTCTCGGTGCCGCTGCACGAGTCGGCGCGCACCATCTACTCGGTCGTGAGCAAGATGGGCAACCACATGGGGATGCTGGGCCGGGCGACGGGGCGGCGGCAGCTCATGATGACGGACCTGTTCGAGAAGAAGGGCCTGCCGTACGCGGCCGAATCGCTGTCCAAGATGAGCGCCTTTAGCAAGGAGGGCCTGTTCGCCGGCGAGCTGGCGTGGTCGCAGTACCCGTACGCGCACGCCAAGGCGGTCAACCTGTGCCGCAAGCTGCGGGACGACTACGACGCCGCCTTGCAGAAGTACGACGTCCTGATCATGCCGACGACGCTGCGGGCGTCGTTCCCGCTGCCGGCCGCGGGCGCGGGCCCCGTCGCGCAGATGGACGCCAACAGGGGCATGACGGAGAACACGGCGCCGTTCAACGCCAGCGGCCACCCGGCGCTCGCGGTGCCCATCGGCCTCGTGGGGTCGGCCGCGGACCGCGCCGTCAAGGTCCCCGCGAGCATGCAGATCGTCGGGCGCCACTGGGATGAGGCGACAGTGCTCAAGGCGGCGTATGCGTGGGAGCTGGCGGTGGATTGGAAGACGTTCTAGGCCCCGGTGGCTGTGTGACGATATAGGTTTCGAGTGACACGGTTCATCATACCGTACAACCGAGATCTGGAACTTTTTCTAAATACGGTAGAACCCTACAATGTAATTGCCCGAGACAAGACGATGCCTTGCGACGTGGGGAAGATTGTAACCTAGGTGTGTGGGTAAAGAGCTGTTTCATTGTTGTTTAAGCTTTGCCTGGTCACGGACGTATTATGAGACTTTTATATGTAGGCATCAAGTAGTAGGTTATATTTGATGTGGCTCAAGTATACTCGTATAACTTTTATTCCGACCGCCTCGCCCTCTTTGGGCATAGAGTTCTATCATGATTCTTTCCAATGCGCATGAAGCATTGTAGATGCGAGTTGGTATAAATGAAGGACAGTGGGTATCAATAAAACAGCTGACAAAGGAAAAAGTGATGCGCGGTCTCAATTCAAGGTCGTTTTCCGCGTCTTCGCATCGTAATCGTTCATGTCTTGTTACTCCATGCCCCAATTGTTTCTTTTCCTTCGGGGGAAAGGAGGCTTAGAAAATCGTGCTGACTCTTCGAGGTGGCGCGGGCTCAACTTCCCTCAAACCACCCAGGTCATTGTAGCTATCCCAAACAATGTTTTCCGATGCTAGCTGCGAAGCATGCAGCTCGCTAAAAGTTTTGATGTCTTCCAGGATTTCGTCGCTGCTGGAAATCTTTGAAAGGTTGTGTTTGTGCATATCGAAGCGGCCCTTTGGTGGTGGCGCCATGTGCGTCCGGTGTCTGGAGGGCCGGCTTTGAGATCCGCGAGGCTCGAAGAATGCGGATAGAGGGCGCGCTGTTGAACCCATCGACATGGTTCGCGGCAGGGCGGCAGCTTCGTCCTTGTCGCGGCCGGTGAGTCCAACAGTACCGGAGCGGGAGAGCTCCCAAGGGTACGCTCTGCTGGTCTTGACGGGGCTGTTAGTGCACGATCCCATGCATGAAGTGTCGGCAGTCGAGGCGCTCCCGTCTTCCGAGGCATAGGTGCTGCTGGCCTGCGAGGCGGTCGAGGCCGAGCGCGAAGTGGTGGCCGTAGACTGCATGTGGGCGGCCATGATGGACTCGAGTTCTTGCATCGGGTTTCCGTATCCGCTGGCCGAGATCTCGTGGTGTTGCTGAGATTGACGCCGACTGCTCGACGCGGTCGGTGTCTTGTCATCTCGGCCAGCACCAAAGACCCGCATAGACTTTCGAAAGGTGTTATTCCGTGAGAGGCCCTTTCGGCGTGGTGGGGTCTCAGCCACCGGGGACCTCATTTCTGACTCTACGTAAGCCTCGACGTCTTGGTTGATCAGGCCGAGATAGTCGATATCTGGCTTGATCTCAAGCATTGGTAAATCTGGCGTCCGTTGACCGTCTGACAGCTCACTTTGGCTTGCTGTCGAGACGGACGGGTTGCGCGAGACAAGGTCCGACTGGCGCCAGATGAAGGAGGGTATCGGGTGGTCCCAGGGAGGGAGGTTTCCGGTCGCAATACAGAGACTGTAAGGTGCGCGATCAGAGTCCTTGACCTCGTCGGGAGTGCGCGTCGCTTGCAGCAAGGTCTGGTACATTGTGTAAACCAGGATCCAGCGAACCTTGCGAGCATCCGTCAGGCTGATCTGCTCCTGCTTGTCTCCCTTGATGGGTGCAAAGATGGAGTCTTCCTCGAATTTCCGGTAGGTCCTGACCAGGTCGTTGTTGAGCAGCTGCATTTTGCCCTCGTTAGTAGCCTTCATGAGCGCAATGTGGCTCTCGACTCGCTCGCGAACAGTCAGTTTCGGCTGCTTGCCAAACCACGACATGCGCCTCGACGTGGCCAATGAAATGTTGGGGAGCAGTGGCAATGGGTTCTTGAGGGTCGAGTATTTGCATCTCATATCAAAAGATTGCACGCTTTGCAGAGCGCAGATTCCGCCCTGAGCCGAGGGAAGGACGCCGGCCGAAGGCTCAAAGTTTTCGTCGACTAGGTACTGATACAAGGCCTCGAAATCGTCTCGAAGTCTTCGGTAGACGCTGGCCTCGAATATGGTTGTCCGCGTGTGAATGGATCGCGGAGGATAATAGCCAAGCTTGGCTGCGTAGAAGCCCTGGAGCAAGGTACGAAAGCGCTCCATGTGCGCGCGGGCGCCGGGAGACAAGCCGAGGTAGGCTTCGGAGAGCTCGTCTTGGAGAAAGGTGCTGAGCATCTTGCCAATCTGACCGAGTTTCACCTCCGTCTCTGTCACGGCGCGTCGCATGAGCTTTTTGGTCACCGAGGACAAAAGCTGTTCTGTTAGTCAGTCTGTGATCCGAAGCCCACACAACTCAAATATCTTACCTGGTACTCTGGAAACGAGTGCAGTCGCTGGTTCATGCCGCAGCAGTGGGCGAATGCCTCGATGTACAGGTCTCGGAGTTGGAACGCCTCGGCGAAACGAAGATTGGCCAGCGCATACGTTGGTCGGTTCTTCATATCTAGGTAGCCTTCTTCGTCCATGTAGCTCAGCAGGTCTGCATCGTTGTCGACATTGGCTGCACGAGACTCGCGCATGCTGTGCATCAGGTTGATAAGCGCCTCGCCAAGGTGCTCACCGACAAGAGACCTTCGGAAGACGAAGGCGAAGAAATTTCGAGTTGCCAGGTGGTAGCTGTAGGCCTGTTGCTTGTCCGAGTTGGGTGGTGCCGGGATGTACAGCTCGACACGAGGTAGCCGATCGCTCGACTTGGAGCCACGACGAGGTTTGGGAGCCGCCGAGACAGCCATCTTGGACTCATTCGACATGAACCTGTCCAGTAGAGGCTGGCAATTTGCTTCCTGGAGCGTTGCAAATGACACATTGAACGCTGGGCCTCTGCGTGATTGTCCCTGCCCACACAGGTGGACATAGCAATCACCGGCCTTGTGCCATAGCTCGGGATCCTGTTGGGTTTGGTCAGTACATGCCATGCTGCAAACAGACGCTTGCTGTCTCGTAGGTAACAAAAGGGATTCACCTTTTTTAAGCAGTCCCACGGTATGCTGGACCTCGCAGCGCCGTCCCATCTCATGATGCTCGCGTTGTTGGGCAGTTGTCCGTCGGTGGCCGGGTCAGTGCGCCTGGACTTCCAGCCTCTGGATCGTTCCGAGACGCCATTATATAAAGAGAGGTGCCGTTGTAGCGACATTGCCCGCGGTGGGATATGTGTTGTCGTCAATATAAGCGACAGTGGGTGAACCCAGAGCGCCTAGACAGGATCGAGGGTTGAGATCGAGAGTCTCGCCTCTATCTGAGGGAGACAGGCGACAGTGGTAATGTATATGAAAAGCGCTCAGGGTGGCACGATGAATTGGGTGTCCACAGTCGCCGCCAACACGGACCGGGATTAATAAGAGGAGAGGATATCGCAGTCGACAACTCACTGCAGCTGTCGGGAGCTGTTCGTATTCTCCATTTGGTTGTCGATCATCAGTCACCTTGAAACGGGGGTCAAGAGAAGTTGGGACGACAGGATCGGGACCATGTATGTACAGTAGTAGTGTAGTGTACGTTGGAGGAAGATCAGACACGAGCACACCCTCAACAAGGTGAAAAGAAGGACGAGAAGCAGTAGAGTTGGCAGAGTACGTCAAGCATTGCGCACTCCACAAGTCTCTTGCTGAAAAGAGGGCGAGATGAGACGGCGGTAGATGCGGGACCCGTCAAGCATAGATAAGTGCACGCAAAGACTAAAGGAGTTCGTACTGTTGGCGAGACTAAGACCCAAATCTGAATGGTGACACTGCTGGCCCTGACGATAGTTTGGAGCTGTCAGGGAACCGGGATCCATAAGACATCCACACGATCTGCCACCACCCCTGCCGCTCGTCTCTTGTAACTCCAGGCCACTGCCCAGTCACGGAGCAGGACGAGCCCATTCGACGGTGATAATGGCCTGATGCTGTGCGGGCAGCAGAGCAGAGCCAGGCAGAGCTTGCAGAGGGAGTGGAATGAAAAAAAAAAAAGGTCGATACGCCTGCTGGAGCGAACCGCTTAACCGCTTGGGCAAAGCTGGGAAGCCGCAGCAGAGGGACGAGGGCAGCAAAGGGACACGAATACTCCACAGTATTCACTGGGTAAACACTGGGGGAGAACCGGGATCTTCATCCATCTCTTCTGCTCTTTTGCCTCTGCACCCGCAGCAGCTGCATGGCTTTTTGCCCATATTTGCATCCGCGGTGCATTGTCAATCAGCATCTGCCTGTATGCAAATCGTGGGCAGTTATCAATGATCGACAAGGACCCTTACTGCACTCCGTAGTCCGTACGTGTGGTACTGTGGTGGGCGGCGGCGGCTAGCGGCAGCTCTGCGTCCCGGAATTGCTGATCTCTTCTTTTTTTCCCCAATGACTGCCAAGTTACTTTTTTGTGTAGTGGTCAGAGATCGCGACAGTAGTGTCGTTCATCAATGAGCAAGATGTGGTAGGTACATCTCCAGATTGTCCCATCCATCCATCCATCCATCCATCCACTGTAGAATTTCTAGTGCGAGATCATATGCCTGGGATAATGTAAGTACACTAACCTTGTCTCTCCCTCCCGAAGCACCGGAGATGGTGGCTTGATGTGCCACAGTAGTGCCAAATCTTGCTCGTCCAACGCCATGCCGACTGGACCGGAGTCCTTGGGGGATTGCCTCTAGGGCCATGCAGCTACCGGTCTCCCCAATTCAAGGAAGTCAGTCAGTCAGCAGCGTTGGCTCTGTCCCAGAGCTCTGGATCTGGCCTTGCTTGGCTTTGGGCTGATAGCGTTTCTCTCTCGTCTGTCTGGAGCCGGATCTGAAATATGCACCACGCCGTCGGTGAGGACTACTGAGGCATGTACGTACGAGACTCGATCCCGAGAAAACAAGCGAACGTCGAATCTGAAGAGTCGAAAATTCTTTGAATAGCCGCATTCGCTTGCCAAGTCTTGACGTGATTTGCCAATCCTTCCTGTCACCACATTAAGCTACATGCATAATAGTCGCGACATCATGGACAAGGGGTCAGCGCGCGACCCCGGCAGCAGCGGTACCACCACTACATTACCTGCTCGGTGCCGTGCGAAGGTGAGGTAATGAAGACAGACACCATCTTCACTAACAGTCAGCCTCTTTAGCCTCGACACTTGCACTTTTAATTCCGGCCAAACTGTCCTGTAGTTCGTCGCGGCTAGCGATTCTACATTGCCCTAGTAGAAATTGCTCACTCTAAAATCAACTCTTTTTTTCATACGTCTGATGTCGAGGGATTTCGGAGGCCTACAGTCAAGTCAGTCAGCCAGTCAGTCGCTTACCGCGTCATGCCATATCATATTCTTGCCGATCTCTTGTTTGGTCGATATACACTTCTACATTGTATTGTTCCATGTTGAAATAGCGTAGCCTTGCATGATTATACCTCAGTCTTGGCGGCGATAATCTCTGCATTTTGTTTTGCGTTTTGCGTCTTGCGTGTTTTTAAGATCGCCGACAATGTCTGATCCCCCAACCCATCACCCCCACGAGAGGAGAGGGTTTTGCGCTCCTTGCTACCTGGTCCTTGCCTTGTGCTTCGCCATGCCGATGGCGTGTTGGACCCGCTGCCAAAAGAAAGTCAGAAGGCTGAGGGACCGAGGGACCTCAAAGGGTAAAAATTTTTAAGCTCTTCAGCGGCGTTCCCGGTTCATCTGCCGTCTGAACGAGGTACGGCAGCTCGTATGTAGTGGTGCTCGAAAGCTCACGTATGAAGTGGTGACAGTGGTAGCGACATTTTTCTCTCCCTTTCTGGTCATCGACGGCGCGTGTCGAAAAGGTGAGAGCTGAATCGCACAGCACCCCCAGACCCCCCACACTCATTCAGCTTCATTCTGCCCAGCAAGCGGGGCCCCCGCACGAAGTATACTACTACGATTTCAGCGATCTTTCAGCTGTGTCAAGTCGCGCCCTTTTCTTCATACACTGGCAGCAGGTTCTCGAGATACGCGAACCAGATCTTTGGGTCTGGGTTGTAGCAGTCAAGCATTGCTCCCCAATCTGTCAGAGCTTTTTTTCAGGGTTCCCGACCGAACGCCACCGGTTCCAGGATTAGACCTCACGGCGGTCCTTGTCTTCTGGGTTTTCTTCTTCTTCTCCCTTCCTACTATGTAGACCCTTTGAAACATGAAATAATACAGGAGCTAAGACTTGCACGGATATCCCGGTCGGCTGTGGCTGTCTTTCATGTATGTTTGTCATTCGAGCGGCATTTTATTTGGTCTGTCTCTTGAATGACAGGTACGATGCCGGGGTGCTAGGGGGCCGAGTAGAAGCACCGGATGTTCTGAATTGCTGACCAACGACGCCGTGGCGGGAATATGAGGAATATGAGAGATCGACCGCGGCTGAAATGCAAAACTGGCCGCATTCTCATTGCAGAGCATTACATGGCATGAGCATGGCATCGCGCCTACATGCTATACTAGTAACATTGCGGCTGCTGTACAATGCACCGCAGAACCCAACTCAACACCGAAGATGCAAGGACACGCTGTGAGCAGCACTCTTGCCTCTAGTTGTTTCATTATGTGTAAGTTTCATGCTAGGAAAGGCTGCACAGACCCAGAAATGGGTGAATCGGTTTAGAGATTACCTTGGCCATTGCCGCACGACATACCCGAGATTTCACTTTGCTTATTCGGCCGCTGTGCGACTATGCGCGTCCGGGTCTATCCTGGCCTGCAGGCCGTTGGACAATTGTCATCAATAGCAACAACAACACGCCGACTTCATGTGCTTATGTAAATATATTATACGGCCGGCCGGCCCAGGCAAGCACCGAGCTGAGAAGTGCCGAGCACGGCTTGGCCAACAGTAGGTACCTTTGCAGGCACTAATGAGTATATAATCCGTTTCGCAGCCGAGTGCCGTCTTGTTCGGGACGAGGGAGAATCAATAGTCAAAGCATGGCATTGCAAAATTCCCAGGGGGTAAAATTATACAAGTACAGAAGATTGGAACCCTCGGCGACAAGAGGTTCGGGGATATGGCCGCTTACACATCCAAGCGCACAGGGCCTCCCAAATCCGGGGGTTAGCATAGAAGCAAGACACGCAGTACGGAATATATCATACCGACATCATGATGATCGTCCAACTTTGCGAAATAGACAGAGACCCTGTCGATACGGACGAAATAGTACTTTCCAGGTATATTATGGTTAGGCTTAGCTCCGAAAAGCGCTACTGCTGTGTTCATGACACGCACGGCATGGCTTCGTTTTTCCGCTTGTTGATATTCCCTAGCTTTCAAATGGAGAGTGACGTCAAGACCTGAACACGACATGATGCTGTGACGTTGCTTGAACAGAATACTGCTAGAGTTGTAATTATATTGTCGACGATCTATCGAACTGCGATCATGCCGATCCGGTGGTCACCAGTCGGGGCGCCCTCCGTCTCTTCAGTGAGCCAGGTGGCCCACAGCTGACAGCATTCTCCCTGCTCTCCTTCATTCCAAGCAATCGGAGCCCCTCCAGGTTGCCAACGCCGACCTACCTTACCTAAGATACAGCTTCACTCAACAGCTTTGGCCAAACGACCGCGAGACCGTACCTGGAGACGGAGACCCCCCACACTGTCGAATTGACGGTCCAACACGCGCAACCTTATTCCAGGTATCGCGCTGACAGCATCGGGCTCATGAGAAGATAGCCTGCTGCCATGTAGCACCGCGCAAGAGCTCTCAATGGCTTCTTCTTTCACCCCCTACAGCTACGTCCAGTGCCCCTGCTACGACTCGGCGACGCACTCGCGTAACTCGAGCGGGAGATCCTCGCCTGCGTCTCAGAATCCCACCGACGATGACGACTACGCGTTCGACCCGCGCGCTCCGAGGTCCAACTACAGCTTGTATCCCATAGAGCACCTGCTGTACTGCGTCGACTGCAACCAGATCCGATGCCCACGCTGTGTCACCGAGGAGCTCGTCACCGTCTACTGCCCCAGCTGTCTGTTCGAGGTGGGCACCAGCAGCGTCAAGGCCGAAGGCAATCGGTACGTGCCACGCGTTCTATAACCCTAATACCCTGCGAGCTTGCCCAATGTGGCAAACCATATGGTGCATGTCTTCACATGTTTCGCCTCCTGCTTCTTCCGCACATGTAGAATATGTTGGTCCGGATGATAACTAATCAGGCAATACAATGACTGCAGATGTACCCGTAGCTGCTTCCAGTGCCCGATCTGCATTGGGCCTCTCGCTGTCCAGTCCCTCGAGCCCGCGCCGGAATCCTCACATCTCACGGCAGAGAACGCAGGCGCGGCCGCTCCCGGTCCTTGGGTTCTGTGTTGCTCGTACTGCAACTGGGCTTCGTCCGAGATTGGAGTCAAATTCGACAAGCCTCAGGGTGTATATTCGCAATTGGCCAGAATCCGCCATGGCAGCAGTCATGGTGATATACCAAACGCACCTGTGGATGCCGTGCCCACGAAAAGGGATATCGGCGTAGAACCAGAATCTGCCAAGGCGCGCTTCGGAGCCATGAAGTCGTTTTATCAGGGTCAGCTTGCCAGTGCCAACCCTGCGACTAGTAGTTTGAGTGGCAGCTTTGGCGACTATGGCTTTGGCTCTCCCAATGCGCTCACCCGGATCATGAGTCTGTATTCCGGAGGCGGTAGTCTGACCGCCTCCAAGACCAAGGCCAGACCGACTGTTATACGGGAGGCCGACACTTTTAGCGAAGGTCTCCGGTTTCCCGAACTCGACGAATCCGATGCCATATCCAAGTTACGGCAAGCGGGATACGACGGCACTGCAACGCGGCCACAAGTCAAGGCTCAGTTGGAAGAAGGCGCTCGGTTTGTCGACGATATGTGGCCGATTCCTCACTTGCTTCATACGAAGCGCGCCAAGCGTTGTCCTGCTTGCCGTCATATTCTCAGCAAGCCCGAAGCCAAGGTCAACAATACGAGATTCCGTATCAAGCTTGTGGCGGTGGGCAACTTGCCAGCCATCTCATCCAAGCAACTTATCTATCCTGGGTTGCCTCCACCGCCTTCAGATCTACTTGTACCACTGAAACCAACTCAATACTTGTTGACCTTCAGGAACCAGATGTTCGAGAACATCAAAGTCAGCCTGGCCACACCCCATACAACACCGGGTCGTTTTGCATCGCGGGTTACTATCCTCTGTCCACAGTTTACTATTGACGCAAACTCAGATGATTATGATATCAACGAGGTGCTCAAGGATGACCGACGTCGGGACCGCGCTGACAGCAGTCTACAACAAGTCGAGCCAGGCAAAGTGTGGGAGCGTGGCCGAAACTGGGTCAGCATTGTTGTCGAGGTCATCCCCTCATCCCTGCGTGTTGAACCTAAGCCTGTCATTTTGAGGAAGGAGGGAGACGAAGACCTCAGTCCGCTCAAGGAGGACGAGGACATCGTCGAGATACCCATATTTGTCCGATTAGAGTGGGAAGTTGATCCAACCGGAGATCAGGTCAGCGCCCCGGCTAGTAAGGAAAAAGAAGGCAAGGAAAAGAAGGAATTGGCGTACTGGACTGTGCTAGGAATCGGACGGATCAGCCAGGAATGAGTGGTGAATTGTTATGTTCATGAGATACCCCGGAGAAAAGCCACATAGAACGATAGAGATGGCAATAATACTAGTGATCGCAGGATTTTACAGTAGCATTGTTTAATCCTTTGTCCTGTACAGGAGACTGATCAACGAGGTACGTAAGTTATGAAGGTCAATGCCACATCTACTTGACAATGTATGGTAAGAGGGAGCACGAATACAAGACCTATTTATCAGGACACATACAACAAGTGAGAACCGATTGTAGATTGGGTGGGTTAGGCTTGTCATCAAATACCGTGCTCGTCATTGAAAAATGTCACAAGCTATCTCTGAACGCCATGCCCTTTTGTGATTACGCCGGGAAGAGTGAGTCCATTCATGCTATCATCTCGGAATTGTCATGTATGCTGGAACCATTTTTACACCTTTCCCAAATTTGACCTGTTCCGATTGCTCAACGCCGGAAAACCAAACCTGACTGATCTTTTTTCGGTTCCCCATGTGGTATCTTGATCATCAAACTACCGCGTTAACCCTAGTACTCGGCAGAGCCGGACTGGGGGAACTCGAAGGTGACGCCGCGGCCGGTGAGGCGGCGGTAGACCTCGGAGTAGGTGTCGAGGCGGTAGTCGACGCCGCCGCGCTCCTTCTCGTCGAGGACGACCTTGAGCAGCTTGGAACCGTCCTCCTTGGTGCGGAGGCGCTTGCCGACGATCTCGACGGGGTAGACGAGGTCGGTCAGGATGGCGTCGTGGACGGCGGTCAGGGTGCGGCTGCGGGGGCGCTTCTGGGTCTGGGTGTTGCGGGAGCGGGCCGAGCGCTTGGGGCGGGGCAAGATGCGGCGCGAGGCCAGGACCAGGACGTGGCGGTCGGAGAACTTCTTCTCGAGCTCACGGGTCAGGCTGGGAAGAGAGTCAGTGGTGTGGTTCAGAGGAGAGCACAGGAGGGTGTAGAACAAACTTACCGCTGCTGGACGCGGTGGAATCCCTGCAGGGAGGGGACGGGGACAAAGATGACAATAGCCTTCTTGCCGTGGCCAACCTCGATCTAATTCAAGATCCAAAGTCAGCAGGCGAGCTCCAGGTGTACAGACATGAGAATATGAATGTTCCTTGGACCGCTTCCCGTCCTAGAATTCCTCTTCGATGTATTGTATTGCCAAAAGATATCACATGGATATTCGGGTAGCATGGGCGAAACAACAGTCTGTTTGCGCCATCTTTCTCCTCGTAATCAAAACGGCTCGGTTCGCGAGCGCATGTTGAAGTGCAGGGTAGTACGAAATCGCGAGGGATTGTTCGTCGCGGACAGGCAGGTAGTCCATCGTAGGAAGCAGGAGCAAGTCGCGATCCGAAGGAATCTTCTGCAGTTTTGTGTCACATCGCAGAGAGATCCGACCAATTGACTAGCCGTCTCTCTCTGCCGTTCAATGGTTTTTATCTTACCTCGCGGGCGGAGACGAACTGCAGAGGGCGCAGAGCGACCTTGAGGTCGGCAGTGTTGGTCTCGAGGTCGTAGAGAGCACCAGCGATGCTGGTCTCGAGCTCAGAGGGGTTCTGCCTCGAAGGGCTGTTGGCAGCGATCTTGTTGAGGGCGGGGGCAGACATCTTGGGCGACGGGTCTCTGAGGTGTCGAGAGGCTGTTGGTGTTGGTCGGCTGGTCGTGAGAAGATGTGAAAGTCGCTGGAGTGAGAAAAGTTCGGGTCGGGGATTTGGTGCTAGGGCGCAATCAAAAATTCAATTGTGGGCAGAGTGTGCAAGCGTGAATGGAAAAACCCCGGGCGTCAGCTTTGGCGCTAAGAATCTCTGTCACACGCTAGCCGATCCAGGATTAGCGGGATGGCACCCGACCTTATCCCTTATCGATGGCCTGTGCACAATCAGAGATGTGGGCCTCTATACTCTGTAGCCGTCAGCTCTGTCGCATAGCAAGTCTCACAATCTTTTAGAAATGGCCCCGACAACCAAAAGAAACACATATTCACTTGGTTCGTTGTTGATGCACCCAAAGCTCGCTTGTATGGCAGCTGCTCCAGGTCCTACGGTGACGTGTTCGTTTATAAATGTGCTTCCAAAGGTTAACCGTTATGATGTGTAACGGACACAGACAGGTTCTCGAGTCTGATCCAGACTTCAACGAGTCGATGTTTACTAGGTATCTACAACACGATATCGTTTACCGGGATTCTCGTTGGCGATATCGAATTAATATATCTTTATTTAAGTACGCATAATCGCAAGATGCGCAATGCTGCCACACCTCGCCAGGCTTTTGCCAACTTCTGTGTTGGTGCAACAAGAAAAGATCATACAATTTTGAGAACATGGCCCGCTTTCAATTCCTTCTGAGGCTTATATCACACCCCATTCATGTCATCCTAGTCGTATAAAATGACCCAGTTCTTGTCATCCTCGCCGTATAGAATGACCCAGATTACCTGTCAGACTGACGAAGCATCCTTCTCGTGCGAACTGATGCACATTTGTAGTAGGCAATCGCTCGAGCTTGGCGCTGACGCAAGGGAAATGCTGTCCAATGTCCACTGCCCTCCTCTGATCACCAGACAACTTAACCCGAGGACAGCCAAGTAGTCGGTCCGCAGCACCCTCGAGCATCCTCCGACGGGGACCTACAAAATGGGGAAATACCACTGTTTATCGAGTGGCGGCACACTCTTACCATGGCGGCCGGCAAGCTGCAAGTTGCGAGGCTTCGCCACGAGCTGCATCCGCCCGAAATAATCACTAACATACCCTGCACGTCGACTCGTGTAGAACCAGGAACAAAAAAATGCGGAGACGCCGGTTTGGGGGCAGAAACTCTTTGTCGCTTAAAAAAATACCATGCCATTCCCGCCGGTCGGTATTGGCAGTTCTGGTTATGCTTTCTGCTAAGGGATGAAAGTTGCGCCCAGGCTGCGACTTATTTCCAAACACCGCCCACTGCCACATTGGTCGATCGGACGCAGTCCTATACTAGCATGGCCTCTATTCTTAGACCCATGACGAGAGATGGTAGGATCATGGCAGAGCAATCAGTCTGTGTTCCCCGGATACTGGGCCTACTCTTCGACCTGTTATGGTCCTCGATGTGGTGTAACATGACTGCCATTTTATCTTAATGACTGGAGACTGTCTTTTGACTTTTGTCCTTTCCTTACACCACTACCCCGTATGAGAGCAGGATCCAGACGTACGCATCTTCCGTCATAATGTCTAATCCAAACACGAAACTGGGACTCAACTGCCCAAAGGGAGGCGACTTTTATGTCTGTGATACCGCCAAAATACGTTTCCTCGGCTGCTGTGACGTCGACCCTTGCGCGGACGGGTCCGGTCTGTGTCCGCAGCTCAACCTCAAGCCGTCGAGCTTCTCGTCGGACCACTACAACGAGATCAAGCCCCAGATGTGCGTTGATGCGAACGCGACCACGGACTGGTTCACATGCCAGGCGTCTCCCCCTTTCATGGGCTGCTGCAAATCAAATCCGTGTGCCCAAGGCGAATGTCCGACGAAGGATCTGGAGGTGGCGCGCCTGAGCGACGATGAGAGTTATGCTCAGGCCCTGATCGGGACCGCAACGGCGACGTCTTCGTCGACTGCGTCGTCGACGCCAACAATGTCGGCAGCATCAGAGTCGCACGACGGTGTGCAGCTGTCTACCGGTGCCATTGTTGGAATAGCTGTCGGCGGTGGAGTGCTTCTCTTGGTACTCCTCGGTCTCCTGGTATACAGATGCGGTTATTTGGCCAGGCACAGGAAAGCCCAAAAGGAAGCAGAGAAACCTCACTCGTCCGTAAACAGTCCATTTGGATATTCTCGTAAGTCGCCCAATCTCTTATTTCAGGATTATCGGAAGAGTCTAACACACGTGTATCAGCTGTATCACCAGGCTTCTCGCCAACATACCAAGACAGCATCACCCACCCAGAGTCGCCGCCACCACAGGGCTATAACCCGTACTCTCCCAAAAGATTCTACGACGCTCCCCCTTCTTCGCCACCGTTTGAGAACAACTCGGCTCTGGGGTCGTCGGATGCGTGGAAGAACCACCCTCACCACGGCTCACAAATTTCATCGGGCACTTGGGATTCCATCTCCACGGCGATGGCACAGAAGAGCCATCAGCCGATTTCGATGGAGCTCGATGGGAGGGAGACAGAAAGGCCAAGGCCAGTTTCCGAGCTGCCGGGGACAGGGACGAGTTGAGAAGGACTATTTCGGGCAAAGAAGCGTTCAAAAATCCTAGGATATAAAATACTGTACTAAAAATAAAGCGATACTTGGTGAGTTACATATAATTTGACAGCGCATGTTCTTTTTGTCTCTCCGTATTTGAAAATCATGTTCTCATGGGTATGATGCGCTGGACTTCATGTAAGGTTCACGCCTTATTTACGCTCAAAAAGGATACACGAACTGGAAATGGTTGTTTGCAGTGTTTTGGATCAAAAATTGCCTCGAAGTGATCGGTGGAGTCGAGTATATTCACATTGACCGAAATGGTGGTGAACGTCATGTTGGGAATAATATTGTTCCCCGCCCGTTTCATGTTGGTTTGGATCGCCAGCTAAATAGCTCAATCTCATTCTGATATCGTTCTACTTCATCAAATACGTACAACCTGTTCCAAAAAGGGCCTCATTCGCTCATTCAAAGCTGCATTATTTCAAAAGAGTTAAGTCGGGCACCAGCAGAGAGTCTGCCAAGCACCATCGCCAAAGTTTCAACCACCACCAAGAGTGCCAATAAACCAGACACCATGGCAAAAGCCAAGCCGGTCGGCCACGTCCTCCCCTTCGCCTACCGGCTTTTCTTCCTCGTCGTCGAGCCCATCTCGGCCCTCGTGGGCGCCTTCTTCGCGCACTTCCGGCAGGCCGAGTACCTGACGCTGACGCACGCCGCCACGGCCCCGGGCGGCGCGGCGATCCCGACCGGCACGTCCGTCGTCCTATCCCAGCTGGCCAATCTGTACCTCCTCTTCGCCCTCAACGAGGCCCTCGTCCTCCGGTCCACGGGCGACCTGCGCGTGTGGCGGACCGTCCTGTTCGTCCTGCTCTTCGCCGACCTGGGCCACCTGTACTCGGTCTCGGCGGCCGGCGCGCGCGTCTATTGGGACGTATCGTCGTGGAACGCCATCGACTGGGGAAATGTGCCCTTTGTTTATTTGGGCGCCTCCATGCGCGTAGCCTTCTTGGCTGGCGTGGGCCTGGGGAGCAGCAAGACGACGCCTGCGTCGCAAAAGCTGAAGTGAAAGGGTCATGTGCTCGAAACCCGGCATTGAAATTGAAAAGGTCTCACTGTGATGAGCTTCCCTATTACAGTATTGCAGCACTCTTGGGAAAGAAATAGTTGAATGTGTTGTTTCATGTCGTTTGAACCACATACGACTAGAGGTACTGGGATCTTCCAGGGGCTTGTAGCATTCGTTATACGCGCGTAACAGCCTGCTCCTGTGCCAATGCCAATGGTTTACGGTCGCCCATGAAATTGATAGTCGTTCCAAGTATTCAAGCAACTCTACTGCAAATTTTTGATACCCATGTGGTTCAAATACGCCCGAACGAATTGCTCGCCGAGTATCGGCGCAGGATATTCCTTCCCACCGAATACGTGCTCCCCAACCGTCCAGCCCTTGAACATACCGGGAGCTGTCTCGTCGGTGTAGCTGTCAAAGACCGCGGCAATGCGGGCCAGCGGCCCTGTCGGGTTCGCCAGAGCATGGCTTAGTGCCCGTTGCTTCCACGTACTGAAGGCCACGATCTCCTTCCCGCCGCTGATCGTACAGAGCAGCTTGAAGAACTCAGTGCACGCCTGGGCATGAACATTGACAAAATCAAAGTCCCGGCCCATTTGACTCAAGTCCTGAGTCATCACTGCCGTGATGGTCTTACCAAGGTAGTCGACGGGCAAGACGGTCGATATATCGGCATCTAGCGACGGAAATGCCCCCATATCCAGACTTCCCGAAACCAAGCTGTGCAAGAAGTCGCCACGATCGAGCCGGAATCGTCCTGTCGCAGTAGAGGCCGTGACGTAGGGCAGTCGGTAAATGGTTGCCACCGCCCCGCGCCATCGAGCCGCAGTCACCAGCCTCTCGGCGATGTACTTGGAGGTCCCGTAGCCGAATTCTTGGTCTCGCTCAGTCAGGCCTAAACCCATGTGGATAGGCAACGTGGATATAGTTGAGACGAGGTGGACTGCTTTGGCGCGGCCGGAGGATGCCAGACGCAGAACCTCGTGGGTGCTGACCATATTAGGACCGAAATACTCCTCCAGAGGCCGCATCCAGTCCACCAGGGCACCGGAGTGGCATATAGCATCCACACTGTCGGCCAACTCATTGAAAGACTCTTCGGTCAGGCCGAGTAGTGGTTGAGACAAATCACCGACAACTGCATTAATCAATGTAGAGAACTTGGGTTCCCACAAGCCATAGTCTTCTAGGACCTTCGTTATTCTCTGCCGCGCCGAATTCAAATCGTCGGCACGCACCAAACAGTACGTCTTTATGCCTTGCTTGACCAGCTCGTGCAAGATGAAGGCGCCGACGAAACCTGTTGCACCTGTGAGGAAAACAGACTTGGGACAGGTCATACATCTCGCTGGATCCCGGGAGACATTATCAAAGGTGAGGCTGCTATCGAGACAGCCTCTACGGATTGCTGCAATGTGTAGACGGGGAAGGTCAAACATCGTAGTGACAGAAGTATCGCTACTCGATACGGCCGAACTGGAAGACGTCTCCGTCTCATGTAGCTGCGATAGTAGAAACTGGCTGAGCATTCTTAAACTTGGGTGAATAACCGCGATATTGACGGAAAGGGTTAGCCTTGTCAGCTTGACCAGATGGTTGCGCATCTGGACGGCGGTCAGGGAGTCAACGCCAATTTCTTGCAAAGGCCTGTCAACATCCACATCAAGTACGTGTATGAAGCCCAAAGCCTTGGCAACTACTTCTCGAACCATGCCAAGCACGATGCCGGCATGCTGCTCTTGATCAGTTTCATTAAGAGCCCTCCATAGGTCCCAACCTTGAGGAGCCTCTGCGGATTCATGAGCCAGGAGTAAGCGAAGCAACGGGGGTATGCCCCCTTGTTCCTCGACGGAACTTCGAAGTCGTCCCAAATCAAGAGCTGCTGCCACAGTCAATGCACGAGTGCTGACGACAGCCTCTTCGAGCAGATTCAACCCCTCTTCCGGCGTGAGAGGGTCAAGACCAAAATGTGCGAGGTGAGAGAGCGTATTGCTGCTCAATCTCGATGCCATGCCATCGCCAGACCATGTACCGTATGCCACCGAGGTGGCGGGTAAGCCTTGAGCGCGCCGATGATACGCGAGAGCGTCGAGAAAAGAATTAGCAGCCGCGTAATTGGCAAGTCCGGACATGCCCAATACCCCGGATATGGAAGAGAACATCATGAAGAGGTCAAGATCCATGTCGGATGTGGCCTCGTGTAGAAGCCAGGCTCCATGTACCTTTGGGTCGAGCGTCGTTGCGCATCGTTCAGGCGTCATGGCCAAGAGAACACCCGAGTCTGATACGCCGGCTGCATGGACAACGCCACGCAACGGCCGGTTTTTGTTGAACATGGCCATGATGGACGTGATGCTCGCTGGATTGGCTACATCGCTGGCAAGCACAGTGACTTTGACGCCGGGCGTGGCCAGCTCATTTACTAGATTATCTGCACCAGGTGCCTCCATGCCACGGCGTGAAGTCAGTATCAGATCGCGAACACCATGAGTAGCCGCCAGCCAGCGGGCCACACGCGCCCCAAGCTGGCCGAGTCCGCCTGTTACCAGCACGGCGCCGTCTTCCCGGATGAGCCGCTTTACGGGCAGTGAGTTCAATAGAGGCCTCACGCGCTCCATTCGCGGCGCAAGGATCTGACTCCGACGTACGGCACATTCTGGCTCGGCATTAAACAAGAGCGCCGAGGCGACGCAGGTGCCCGTCTCATCGTCCAGATCTACCAGCCGCAAGCGCAGGTCGGGATGCTCGCTCATGGCAGTCCGCATCAGGCCCCATAGAGGCGCCGCTCCGAGATTCATATCTTGATCAAAAGTCTCGGAGCCAGCACCAACCGCACAGCGAGTGACCCAAACGAGCGGAGGCGCAAATTGAGTCTGGGCTGCTGTCTGCAGTTGAGCCAGCGCCTTTGCGACAAGGTCTTGTGTCTGCGGTAGAACATCTTCGTCGGAATCCCACAGACAGATCAGGCCATCCAGATGTTCAGCATCCTTGAGATTATGAACATCTACTAATTGAGTCCCAGTCCATGAGATGATGGCTCTCAAGCGATCTGCTAGTTCCGGGTTGCATGCTGGGGCCAATAATCCCCAAGTTTTTTCAATAGTGATATCCTCGGGTTTTACCGGGTGCCATGTTATCTCGAAACGGAGCTGATCTTGGCTTCTAGGAAGAACAGGTGTAATGGCATTGTTGCCATTTCTGGGGAAACGATCGGCCTGCGCGACTCTGCGAGCATCATAATGCCGCTGGAAGGCGTATGTAGGCAAATCTATGCGTTGACATTTGAATGGTTCAAAATAAGCTGTCCAGTCAATTGGTACGTGTCGCATGTGTAAGTCCGCAATGCTGCGCTGAATAACCAGGACGCCGTCTTTATGAGGCATAAGAGAGGGTGCCCAAACGAGAGATTTGCTTTTACTCTCATCTTGAAGGCACTCTGCCCCCATGCCGCAAAGTATTGGCCGTGGTCCAACCTCCAGGAATATTTCAACGCCATGATCAAAAAGAGATCGGATGCTGTCGCTGAAGCGAACTGGCTCACGTGCTTGCTGGACCCAATACTCTGCCTGGTCGATCTGGCCCGCCTTGGCTATTGAACCACTGACACTGCTTATGACACTGATATTTGGGGTGCTATAATGTAAAGTTCCAGCCACGGCGCGAAGGTCTTTCAGCACCCCGTCTATTTGGCGGGAATGGAAGGCGTGTCCGACGACTAACGTCTTGGTTTTGCAGCGTTGCTTGGAAAGGTAGTCTGAAATGCTTTCCACGGCATCACTTTCCCCGGAGATGACCGTCTGATGCGGTGTGTTGTAAAGAGCAATATCGACCGCAGCATCGTGGCCTAGCTGTTTTATGGCTATTGCAACTTCTGCAGCAGTGGCACCAAGCGATAACATTCGAGTATCCCCGACCTGGGCTTGCATCAGCCTGCTGCGAGCCGCAACGAGTCGACAAGCATCGGCAAGATCGAAGATTCCAGCTACGTGACCAGCGACGAGTTCACCCAGGCTATGGCCGAGTACGAAATCGGGTCGTACCCCCCAACTTTCCCACAGCCTCCATAAGGCCACCTCTAGGGCGAAGAGAGCAGGCTGCGCATAATCCGTACGGTTCAAGAATGTGGCCTCATCAGTGTCGGTACCCGCCCACATGACCTCGATCAGTGGAATATCCAGATCCGCGAAGTGTGCCGCAACCTCCTTGATCGCGTCGCGGAAGACCGGGTATACTTCGCACAGGTCTTTACCCATGCCTGGCCATTGGCTCCCTTGGCCTGTGAAGAGCATGGCAACCCTCGGCGGGCCTGACGCATCGCTAGCAGGTACTGCGGAAAATCCTGGACTACCTATCGAGGCCAGCTCTTCGAGTAATTCAGCTTTACTGCCAGCTGCTAAGACCAGCCGCTTTCGAAGATGGTTGCGTGTCGTTGCTAAAGAATAGGATACATCCTGGATACGTAAGTGGCCCACGCGGCTGATATGCTGGTGAAGCTTTTCAGCCTGGACCTTTAGGGCTGCGTCGGTATCACCAGAGAGACAGAATGGCATGGAAGGAGGGAGAATCTGAGCGACCCTATTGGCGTCATCAGCAGCCACTGTTGGCCCCGATGGTTCTTCAACGATGATGTGAGCATTGGTCCCACCGATACCGAATGCACTAACACCAGCACGACGGGGGCGGCTTCCCGTTGAGGCCCATGACCGTTTCCTCAATACTGGCGTCATATTCACAAGCGTCCAATCCACTGCAGGTGTAGGCCTGGTGATATGCAGAGACTCTGGGATGGTGCTGTTCTGCAAGGATAATACAACCTTCAGTAAACCTACGAGACCTGCGGCCGCTTGAGTGTGGCCAATATTGGACTTGGCAGAACCGATCAATAAAGGCTCTTTACTAGAACGGCTGGCACCAAACACCTCTGCCAACGCTGTAGCTTCGATTGGATCTCCCAGCTTTGTGCCGGTGCCGTGGGCCTCGATATAGTCGATGTCGTCCGGCTGCAGTCTGGCCACAGCCAGCGCTCGTCGTATAAGCCTCTGCTGAGCTGGGCCGCTGGGCGCCGTCAAGCTAGCACTTCGCCCGTCGTGATTGACCGCCGTACCGCGGATCACAGCAAGTACTCGATCGCCATCTCGCCGGGCATCGGACAGCCGCTTAAGAATGACAACTACAGAGCCTTCAGACCATCCAGTCCCCTCAGTGTCGGCGGAAAAAGCCCGACAACGACCATCTGGCGACATTCCCTGCAATCGACTGAATTCTACGTGAAGTCCGGGGTTGGGCATGAGGCTGATACCACCGGATACAGCCATGTCGCACTCGCCCTGCCGCAGAGCGTTACAGGCCAGATGAGTCGCGACCAGGGAGGAGGAGCAGGCGGTGTCTATTGTCAATGCTGGACCCTCTAATCCCCAGTGGTATGCGATACGACCAGACATGGTACCGCCTGCGGACCCTGTCACTGTGTACCCGTCGAGGTCGGACAGGTCCCGAATGGCCGTTTGATTCAGAGATTGATGGCTGAGTATATTGCTGGTGCCGATGAACACTCCGGTCTGGCTGCCTCGTAGCTTCTCCATTGTCAATCCCGCACGCTCAAATCCTTCCCAGCAGGTCTCTAGCATCATGTATTGCGAAGGGTCCAACCTGCGTGCTTCCTTCGGTGAAATATCAAATAGAGATATGTCGAACGAGTTGATTGAAGTAATGAACCCGCCTCGACGGCAATAGGATTCGTCTTTTGCATCAAGGCTGCTCTCGGAAAGAGTAATCTCACCCCAACGGTCCTCAGGAACGTCGCTAATGGCGTCACCTCCGCGCTCGAGAAGCTCCCAGAAGTCCTCTGGATTGGTAATGCCGCCAGGTAATCTGCATGCCATGGAAACTATGGCGATGTCTTCGGTAGCGCTGGCTTGATGCGGCGTTTTAGTGTCTTTGAACGCAAATGTGCCAGGAGAAGTCGAAAGGTACGTCGCCAATGACTTGATGGTATAGTGCTCAAATAGTTTGGGAGATGCAATCGACCGCCCCAAGAGTTGCTCGAGCTCCTTCTGGACGCGAATTATCCGCACAGAGTCTCCCCCGATTTCAAAGAAACTGTCATTGACACCGATGCGGTCATGATTCAAAGCTCTTGACCAAATATCGAATATCTGGTCCTCTAATTCAGTGGCCGGTTTTATGTCGCCCGTCGTCTTGATTGCCGCTATAGGATCCGGGAGGGCCTTGCGGTCAACCTTGCCGTTTATAGTTACCGGCAATGCCTCCATTTCAACGAAGAAGGCCGGAATCATATAAGCCGGTATTCTTGCAGCCAACCAAGGACGTATCTCGCGGTCCAGGCTTGACTTGGCATTGACTGCATCATTGCCGGACCTTGCCTTTGGTACGCAGTAAGCCACCAACCGTTCAGCATGGGATATTACAACTGCTCCGGATATATCTTCATGCTCGGCGATGGCTGCTTCGACGTCACCTAGCTCGATCCTGTAGCCTCGGATCTTGACTTGTCCGTCTATCCGACCAATGATGCTCAGCTGTTCGTGCCTAACCATGCGTGCGAGGTCGCCAGTGCGGTACATTTTGCCTCCATGAAATGGATTGTTGAGAAATCGGGACTGTGTAAGCTCTTTCATATTCCGATACCCGCGCGCCACGCCAGCGCCGCCGATGTACAGCTCGCCTGGCTGGCCGAGTGGCACAGGCGCCTGATTCTCGTCGAGAACATATAGACGGCCGTTTGTTATGGGGTCTCCAACGATTATGTCCCGTCCATGAGACACCTTCCAGATGCTTCCGTACACGGTCGCCTCAGTCGGGCCGTACATGTTCCACAGCGCGTCGCCGCAGGCTAGGAGACGATCCGCCAGCTGTCGCGATAGCGCCTCGCCGCCGCAGAATATCTTTTCGAGCCTCGGCTGACCCTGCCAGCCCGAGTCCAGCAACATCTGCCAGATGGCTGGCGTGCCCTGCGTTATGGTGATCTCGTAGCGTTGCATGAGAGCCACGAGGGCGGCCATGTCTTTGACGTCGGGTCCTTGTGCGATGACGACCGTCGCTCCGCAAAGCAAGGGCAGGAACAACTCCAAGACCGCCATGTCGAATGATAGCGTGGTGATGGCGAGTAGCCTGTCTGACTCGCCACATCCGGGCTCCTTCTTCATCGACAGCAAGAGGTTGGACACGCTCCCGTGAGTGACCTCCACTCCCTTGGGGCGGCCCGTCGACCCGGAAGTGTACATGACGTAGGCCAGGTCATCACTCTGCGTTGCGAGACCCAAGTCCGCGCCGTGGGAGTCATGATCCGACATGCGAAGCAGATCGTCAATGCCGAGGCACACATCTCCCTGGGACGCAAAGGCCGCATGCGTGCCTCCGCTTGTGACGACAAGCTTCGGACAAGCGTCCTCCATCATCTGTTTGATACGCTCCGAGGGAAGTGCTGGATCTATAGGCACATAGGCGGCGCCTATTTTCCAGACCGCCAGGAAAACTGGGATGAGGTCGATAGAGCGGTCCAGTGCCACACCGACGAGGTCGCCATCTTTGATTCCCCTCTGGAGTAGTTTTCGGGCAAATCGATTTGCGAGAGCGTTGAGTTCTAGATATGTAAGTGTCTTGTCGGCACAGATTATGGCGGTCTTGTGCCCAAAATGCTCGACTATTGGCTCGAGGAGCTGGTGGAAACATAACCCCAAGGTTGTAGGGTCATGATTCTCGTTGGAGTCTTGATCTTCGGGACATATTCCCTGCGATGGATAGTCCATTTTTACTCCCTGCGAGAATGATTCTACCGTGTGGAAGGTTGATATGGGATGGTTCCTGAAGTCTGGTGGTCAAGAAGATAACGATATATCTTGATATACTCGATCAAGCTTCGTGGTACTTTCCAGTTCGACTAGTAGGGAATATTTCCAACTCGCTAGACGAACAATTGCATATGATATCATTTGTAATCATCCGGGAACAGATAGGTAAACCTCATCTCGAGCCTTGAATCGTCAGCGGGTCTCGTCTGTGGAACTGCCAGAGGAGTCACCACGCAAGGCACGAGGTATCCTATACATCTGCTCATCTGCTGACGGTTCATGGGGCCAAGTGAGACTATACGAGTCTTGCATTAGTTTGCGTCGCTATAGGCAATATACCAATCTCATTAGGTAAAGAAACCCAGGATATAGTGGTACAAAAGGGGCCAAGAACATCCACTGACAGATAATGTCAACAAGGAACTTTTCACCCGAAGTCCTAGAGTCACGGAGCTATAGTAAAGGATCCGGAGGATTTCAAACCTCGGTCCCCTGTCTCATTCACATGCTACATGACGTCTCAAAGTAGCTAACCGGGAGAAGGACCTCTCCTCGAAGTCCTTTGTGATATTTCTCTTACGATTTTCTTACTCGGGCTCCGGTTACGCCACTCTTTCTTACTTTTTCTTGACTTCAATCAGAAGCCGCGTGCTGGTGTAAGCCTGAAGTTCTGCACAGAATGAGTATTGTCGCAGTTGCTGGTGGTCTCGGTGACCTAGGCGGCCTCATCGTCAAGGCCCTGATCGCAACTGGTAAACATGAGGTCTATGTCATGTCCAGAAAGGTACCAAAGTACTCCCGCACAAACTACAACGTGCTGACCATACTCTGTAGACTGCTCAGGAAGGCTCCAGTCGTACCTCGCCCCTGACTGGCCAGCAATACTCTCCTCTCATCCACACCGACTACTCATCTGAGGAGTCCTTGGTCCAGCAGCTCGCAGAGCGGCAGGTCAATGTAATCATTTGTGCCTTCATAATGGACTGCGACTCAGCATCGGGAGCTCAGATACGTCTCATACGGGCTGCCGACAAGTGTGCCAGCGTGAAGCGTTTCATCCCCTCTGAGTTTAACGTCGATTATGACGTCGGCGACGACATACTCCCCTACCCGGAGAAGAGGTTCCATCTCGCCGCCCGGCGAGAGCTGGAGAAGACGAGCACCTTTGAGTATGCCTACGTCTACCCCGGAATGTTCATGGATTATTTTGGCCTTCCCAAGGTGGAGAGCAGTCTTCGCCCGCTCTGTTTCTTCGTCGACCCAGAAAAATGTATGGCGGTACTGCCGGATGATGGGGAGGCAAGGATGAGCATGACTTTTACGACGGACGCTGCACGGTACATAGCTCTCACACTGGATCTAGAGAAGTGGCCGCGGATTCTGACAACTGTTGTGAGCACCGTCTCTCTCAATGAGCTTGTCAAGCTTGTTGAGAAGAGTCTGGGTCATAAACTACAGGTACTTTACCAGCCTCTGGAGAAGCTGCTCAAGCATGACGCGATCGACCTTCCGACCAATTTGCAGATCGCAAAGGGGTATCCGGAGCGATTCCCCGGGGGATTGGATCAACTGCGAGGGCTCATCGCCGATCTCGAGGCCAGTGTTGCACTTGGAGCCTACGACCTCAGCAAGTTGACTGGGCACCTAAACCTAGTCAAGGTATTTCAAGGGGCGGCCTCGGGCCCGAGGAAGATCGAGGACTTGGTAGAGGAGGCATGGGGCCAAGCAGCTCCGGAGAAATAAGAGATATGACGATCTTGGCCGCTGACACGAAGCTCGTTCACCAAACCCTTTATGGCTGAAGTTGCCAGGGGTAATAATAGTCTTATAGTGTTTAGTGCTGGATTTTGAATCCTACAGACTAGAACCCCGGCTAGCCAAAGAATGGGAACTGTGGATTCATGCAATTGACAAGTCCTATACCTGTTTGGGGTTTATGCGAGCCTCGAGCATCCTGATGTTTATATCCCCTGCGTTGTCACAATATGCTAGTAGCTATAATCCCACTAAGTCTATCAACACGAACGATGCGCGTGTCGTATGACCTAGTGCGGATCCTGAAGGATTAGGACTATACAACCCCTCCTCTTCTGTTCACATGCTGCTGTTCGCGTGATAGGCCGACCAGCAGTCATGATCCTTCTGAATTTCGGGATTGGCCTCTTTCTGGAGACATTCTATCTGTCCACTGGAATGATCTAACCATATAAGCTCGGTCGGAAACAAGGTCTGCCTTGATCCATGCGGATCACCCAAGTATACTACCAGATAATTTGTCAGCTGGATCCGCTTTAACATCACTGCACGAAATGGCCTCGAACGTACCCAAGTTACAGCAAGTCCGGGCTTCCGAGGGCCGTGACGCTTTGTTGAAGGCTGTTAGAGAGGACGGTGCCGTCATCATCAAGGGCCTCTTCACCAAAGACCAAGTCCGCCGTCTGAATGAAGAGGCCCAGCCTTCTGTAGACAAGATGGGAGTGGGCTCAAACCACACAGAAGACTGGGTCAAGGAGTTCCACGGAGACAACACGAAGCGCTTGAACGGCGTGGTCGCGCTGAGCAAGACGTTTCGCCACGAGATTCTAGAGAGCGACTTGATCCACAAGGTGTGCGAGGAGATTTTTCTCGAGGATGCCGGCGGCTACTGGATGAACTCTGCCCAGGTCATCGACATAGGGCCGGGCAGCAAGGCCCAGCCGCTGCACAGAGATCAGTGGCAGTTTCCCATATTCACGCGCTGCGGCCCCGATGCGCCCGAGGCCAGCATCAACTTTGTCGTGGCGCTGACTGACTTCAGCGACGAGAACGGGGCCACCAGGGTCATCCCCGGCAGCCACAAGTGGGAAAACTTCAGTGAGAACGGGACGCCAGAGGACACCATCCCCGCGGAGATGGAGGCCGGCGATGCGTGCTTCATTACCGGAAAGGTGGTGCACGGCGGCGGCGAGAATAGAACAAAGGATTCTACGAGGAGGGGGATCACGCTGGTCTTTCAGTGCTCGTACCTCACGCCCGAGGAGGCGTATCCCTTCATCATCAGCAAGGAGCTCGCCAGAACGCTCAGCCCGCGCGGTCAGCGTATGATTGGCTTCCGATCTCAGTTTCTAAAGGACAGCCCGGGGGTATGGAAGCGCAACTACGGAGACATGGATGAGGTATACTGTTGAGATCAGTCGTATATTCTTGTTACTCTTAAATGGTGATCTTTTGAGGCAACATATTATGTATCGAGATAATGATAACTCCAAGTGTCTCGTATACTCCTCGAAGTGGGATTATTGTATCTAAGATTAGACAGCTAAATCTGTAAGATTCGTGCAAGCGTCAAAATAGTTCACTAAACTAGACATAGGTAAATTGGCTTCAAATCACAGTTTTGACTCGGGCCCCTGATGGTCAACTCCAAGCCCCTCAAGCAGCTTCTCTCCCACCAGCTGGAGAAACCCATCCACCTCGACATGGGAGTAATACGCCGGGTTGTAGCAGGTGTTCATCGATAAGCGGCCCTGCCACGCCCACATGAAGCATTCCAACCATGGGCCGGTGACCGTATCCCCAAACCAGACATCCTGGACGCGCCAGGTCCCCTTGCCGTCTGCATCGGCGTACGACGACGCAATGAAGCTGTCGACGACGCCCAAGCTCGAGAGCGCCGGCGTCGTCTCCTCGAGCGGCGTCTTGGTGAACTCGGGCACCATCATGCGGATCATGGGCCCCAGCGCACTCCAGACCTCAGGGTCCGCCTTGGGCAGGTCTTGTTGGTAGAACGCAGCGAGCTCGCGCGCCATCTGCGAGAATGTCTTGTCGGCCGGCTCGAGGACGTACGGGAGCACACCGTGGTGGTTGCTCAATGCGTGCACGTCGGACAGGCTCTCGTCGGCTGCGGGCGGGAAGTAGCGGCGCAGGTCAAAGTTGCCAAAAGCAGCAAACTGCTTGCCCGCAGCCCGTGCTTCCCCAGGTTGGGTCTGAGTCGCGGCGTTGTTGCGCTGGGCCTGCACCGCCTGGGTGGCCAACACAACGGCGACGTGCCATGCGGCCGTAACGCTCAGGCGCTGCGCCTTGCAGGCGGCAACGATGGACGCCGTGGTGCGGGCGCTGAGCTTCAGCTCGAACGCCGCGTTGCGCGGCGAGCAGGCGCCCACGGGCTGCGCCACGGGCACGTAGATGGGCGCGCTCATGGTGAGCAGCGGCGCCAGGATCTCCGACGCGCGCGCCTCTCCGCGGCCTGGCTTCTTCTCGGCCAGGTCGAGGAGGTCGTCCGAGCGGGGCGGCAGGCGGGAGACCTCGGAGCCGTCCGTCTGTAAGCCTGCTTCCCGCTGCTGCGGCTCCGATGCGAGCTTCTTGAAGAAGCGATCCCAGAAGTTCATGGCGCCCCGCCCGTCCAGAATGTGGTGTTCGCCTTGGATGAACAGTTGGCTCTCCTCGGGGAAATAGTACAGAGTCATCTGTCTTGTCTTGACCATGGTCTTCCAGTGCTCGGCAGAGGTCTTGCTTGGGGTCACGATGAACGTGGCATCAAGCCAGGCCTCGAGCTCGGCCGGAGAAGATGGAGACGTGTATGTCTTCCCTTCGGGGCGGCCTTCCGCCGCCAGAGTTGGGTACTGCTGGCGCATCTGCAGCCAGGCTTGACGGAGCCGAGCGGTCAAATCATCGTGGGTCAGTTTGTTGCCCGGAGAGGACGGTTGATAGTTGAACGTGACGTGCGTGCCTATAAGAAAGAGACCCGGTGATCCGGGAGGCACAGAGATGGCATTGTAGAGAACTTCTTGGAAGCCGTAGGGCTGCGTGTATACATTTGGGGCAGTTTGCTTCCAGGAGGGATGGCATCTGCCTCTGTTGAAAGGTGGCATTTTGAACTGTTCACGGGATATTGGCCTTTCTGAGATACTTCCGGTAGACGCAGCTGGAGATCGACTCAATTATACTGGCAATGATACATGAGATTTTCTTCTTTCCATGCGCCTAGTTGATACGTGGTTAGAGTGTCTGATCCTTAGATGAGTTAATCATGGCGGACGGGGTTGTTTTGTATCGGCCGAGCTCGGAATGTAACTAGTACTTCGTTCACTCGAAAACCATGTCATGCTGTATTGATCAACCTCACTGCATATGGTTGCATCTGGAGCCAAATCCCTGATCCTATAGTCTCTGGGCGGCTTCTCGGTAAGCAAGCGTGGGTTGACAGAGCCAATCATAACATCCGAGGTCAATAGTAGACGGAGAGAAAATCCGATGCCCAGACTGCCAAGTGTTGTGGAAGGATGTTGCGAAAACGTCCTATATTGACCAACCACAGCTTTGGGTATCGACATCCTGGGTCGATTGCTTATGTGTTATCCCAGACAGACACTATCTTGGACTGCCAGAATCCCGGATGTCACTAACTTGTTCACAGATAGCTGCATACATGGCGATTACTTGCCCACTTGGGCCGACATGGAATCCCCGAAGAGAAGAAAGCATCCAGAGCTCAGAAATTCATTTTCCGTCCATCGACTGGCCGCGACAGTCGTGCACCGAAGTGCTCTGTCTTGCGCCTTGTGTTCATCATCGCTCCTAGCCAGAGGGAAAGAACAGGTGCATGATGGAGGCATATGACGATGCGACGCGTGTGGCATCGACTCCTCCTCTGCGTAAAAAATATAGTTGTGTGTGATCGAATCTTAAGCCCAGCCAATCATATTGTTACCGCTTTCCCAGTCGAAGAGAAAGGAAAGAGAAAGGCAAGAGAAAGGAATTTTGAAAGCGTTTTGGGAACAGCCAGAATATATAGTGCAAAAGCCATGTGAAGCGTGGGGCTGTTGCCCGAACCAAAACCTTCTTTCCACTTTTCTGCTTCTTTTTTATAACCTTATACTCTTTTCCCGGGTCAACAATAAATGCTTGAGCTTTCCAGATGATTTCAGAAATATTCAAACGAAGAGAAGAACCTTGGGTGGATGATCATGCCGGCGCGGATCGCTCTCCAGTCAGTTTTCAAAGAATTTTCTAAGAGTGCAATCAACGAGCCTTTGTTTTCCCTCGCTATATCGTCTGCATCTCACAAAACGTTGCACAGGAATAGCTTGTAAACATAAATCGCGTTTGCATCAATCCGCAAAAGACAGCTCCTTCATAAATTTTGCGCCCGGGTCTCAAATTCCATCAGCATGAACTCTTAGGCAAGAACCGTCTTTGTTTTATTAATCCGTGTTTGAGGGCCTGGCGATGCGACCAAAAAATATAGACCAGTCGTGATCCAAAAAGACAAAACAGTTCTGGTCTCACGGGGTTCGAACCCTCGCCTTACGTCTGCCGATGGGACTGGTATGCGACTCCCTACCATCCGCCCGCACATACCACTCTACCATCGCACCGTACTGAGGGGGGTGGCCAGCCCCCCCTTTCCGGTGTTGGGAATTCTTTGTCTTTTTGGAACTCAAGTACCTTGGTTTGGCTGCCTGGCAGGTACTTGGGGCGGCAACGCGGGCGACGAGGGCGTTTGCTCTTCCGGACGTGGCGCGGCGCGGGCGTGGCTGGTTCCGTCGTTGCTCGGCCAGCACTGAAACGCGGTGGACTACGATTTTTTTGAACTGGGCAGGGAAACCTCCACGGGCACCACCCAGTCTCCTGGCTGATCACCCTCGATCTCGGGCAGCACGGCCGGGCGCTCCAAAAAGGCGACCATGACATAGTACGTCAGCGCCGCCGCCGACGCGTACAGAATCCAGCCGATCTTGTACATGTCCTTGGCCGACTGGTTGACCGCCGCCGGCTCGTAGGACCCCACGAGGCCCGGCAGGCCGAAGCTGACGCCGACGCACCACGCTACGACGCCAGGAACATGGACGCCGGATGTGAACCAGTACAGACTGCGCGGGCGGCCGTCATACAGTGACGGGACGTGGATGTTGCCGCGCCGTATTATGAAATAGTCAACCAGGATGATCTGAAGAGAAGAGTTGTGAGCCATTTGCTTGATCTCGGCATGAAAGTGATGAATCTAGTATACAGCAACACAGGAATCACTCTGGGCGAATGTGCCTGACTCATGAAAGTAAAAGTCACTTACACCACATATAGGGGCCATGAAGATGTTGTAACTCCCAAGAAAAGTGATAAACTTCTGGGCCGTGGCGATGAGCTCCCACGGGACAAAACACACGCTCAGGACAGCGCAGAGAACCTGGCCTCGGCGAATTGTGAGGATTTTGGGCAGCAGGCCGTTCATATCGGCGCCAAAGGGGATCGAGTTGGCGCCGACGTTCATGCCAAAGACGCTGAGGAGGTAGGTGAAGGAGATGAGGAATACGCCTGCCCGGCCCGCGGCCGTCCAGTATCGGTCGAGAATGGCTTCGTTGAGGTCCTGTAATACCGAAAAGGGACAAATTATTACATTGCTCACTGTCGTGTCTGGAAGAGTTTGTGTAAGGAGTATTTGCTTACCCAGAAATTCCAATATGTCTCTCCCCAAGCACCCTGAATCGAGCTCGTCGCTGCGAGGCCCAGGAACATGACTAGCACCTTGGCCACGAACACCGAAATCCCCTGAAGCGCCCCGGCGTCGCGAGGCTTCCTGCAGTACCGCGCCAGATCGGGCTGGTTCACCAGCATAGGAGAAAGTGTCCCGAGCACTGTGTTGATGCCGCTCATGATGGCCCAGCCCAGCGGTCCGCTCGACGTTTTGGACTGGCTGTCAATGGTCGACAGTCCGGCCCCGTGGGCCATGCACCAGCCAAAAATTCCAAATGTGGCAATGGGAACGAGGATGCCTTTGATCGTGAAGAGAGTTCGGATTCGGGACGGGTGTATAAAACACTTTGTGCAATGTTAGTGTCATACAATTCGTCGGACTTCTAGGATCATGAATTGTCTTACCAGAGGAAACTGCATCAGCCAGACGAGGAAGAAGCACAAGAGCGTCTTGGATGTGACGTGCGCGGAAGCAGGAAGCCGGTTGGGCATATTCTCCCACGACGACCCGAAAATGCACCGGAGGCACGTCGACAAGAGGTTGGCGCCGTAGAAGATCTGAATGCCGTAGGCAATGGTACCGATGACGGCGCGGATGAACACGAAGAAGAAAGAACCATACATGCCCATCGAGGAGCGGGCGAGCACCGGGTAGCCGATGTGATATACGGCGCCCGGCCGCGCCATGCCTGTCACGACGGCGCCGCTGATGGCGCAGCCGATGACGCAAGATATGAGGGCTTGCTGCCAGGTCTGTGGAAATGTCAGCTTCATTTTTTTAATAGTACCAAGGGTGTTGTCGGACTGCGGAATTAGGGAGGAATGGAAAGACTGACAAGGCCTACTGCGATCAGGGACGAAGCCACGTTCCATCCTGCTGTACCGAAGGCCGTAGAGAACCAGTATAGAGGCAGATTATACCTAACAGCGACATTAGCCTTCTTTTTTACTTTTTCAATGTTAAACTACTCCCATCAAGTCATTCTTACCATGTCCACGTCCGTTCCTCTGGCGGCGTTGGCTCAAGATCCCGATTTGTCCATCGAGAAACTGGTTGTGTCTCTTCCCCAGAGCTCTTCTGCCGCCGCAGGCAGGAATATATCCTGACCTGCCATTGTTGAGACATGGTGGTGATATTCATATGTATTAGTGCGTCGATTTGTCTATTGCCAGTAAAGAAGGTCAAGCGTGAAAATATGGAGATTGGTAGCTTTTATTAGATGAGGCTATCTTGCAGGCTCATTGTTGTATATTGTGCTATGAGCGAATGCTCTGAGTAATTTTGTGGTATATGTTTGATGTCTGTACATCCCAGTGCAGTATGATAATCAAGTGGCAACTGCCCTTGTCGTATGTTGGCTGTTATCGCCTCCCATCGTGGACGGCGTCGGCCTTTGAGTCAGGCGGGTCCGACGATAGCCAACGCAGGTGGCCAGACGACCCGCAACCAGTCGGACTCCCGTGTCGAAGCCCGCGCGCCGCATATCGGGGGTTTGCGGCCTCCATATCACCAATGGTAACACCTGAATAACTCGTAGAAATTAATCGTGGGCTTTCTAGAACGACCAGACTTTGCTGCCAGTTCTTCATTTTACACTTCCCTTCACATTGCACATTGACGCACGACAGACACTACACACTCCTTCGACGCTGTACTATTATTCTTCCATTTTCGAAGAAAACAGACATGTCTTACGAGCCTACAGCCGCCGAGCTCGCCGCTCACACTTTTGCTTACGATGCAAACACCCTCGACAAGGAGCTTGCCGATTTCCTCCAGAAATTCTACACGCTGTCCGACGACAGGGCCCACGCCGACAGCTGGGCCGCCTGCTTCTCCTCCGACGCGAGGATGAAGCGGAAAATGGACGACGTGGTCGGGCGCGAGAGTATGCCCTCCTCATTTCCTGCTTTTTTCATTTTTCTATGAACTAAACTCTGCCCCAAAAATAGACATCTCCAACGTGAACCTGGAATCCTGGAAAGGCCAGGCGCAGCGCCTCCACGTCGTGTACAAGATCTTCCCGTTCAGCGCCGGCGCGACGGACGAGGTCATGCTGTACGGCAAGAGCGAGTACGACTACGAGGACGGCAGCACGGGCGAGATGCCGTGGTCGGCGCGGCTGCACTTTCAGCGGTCCGGCCGCGGGATCGCGATCGACTTTTACCAGGTCTATTCTGTGAGTATTGTTTTCTAGTCCTACTTCTTTTTTGGTCTAACTCGACGTAGGGACAGCTCCAGAAGCCGAAAAGCTCATCGTAGGATAGGAATGGGTTTTTAGGGACAGATGAAAAGCGCAGGATCATCCCGCTGGGTATTAGCTGATTTCTTGCCGGATCATACTCTTCAGTAAAAAGGAGCAGAGACAGGTCCTCAAGGGGAATGTATGAATCTGGAAATCATTCGGGCTGTATTCATTTCAAACCTGAGTCATAAAACCACATGCGAATCATCAGTACGTGTCCCGCTCGGGATGTATATATTGTATCCACTGCGTCTCCTCGACCGACGGCGGCATATAGCCCGGCCTCGACCCCCTGGCCATGTCCCGCAGCAGAGAGACGACTCTCCTCTGCACCTGGAGCCGCTCGAGCTCCAGGCTGAACCTGCGCAGCTCGGCGCAGCCGTCCGGCGACAGCGTCCACTGCTGCGTCGGGTCGCCGTACTCGCTGACGGGGATCTCCTCGGTCAGCAGGTCAAAGACGTTCTGGAACACGTGCGCCGACGCCCACTTGTTGGCGTAGTCGACCAGGGTCGCCGAGCAGGCGAAGAGCGCCTGGCAGACTGAGCGCCGGTCGTACAGGGAGAGCTGCTGGTGGGTCGGCGTGGCCCATAGGCAGTAGATCATGATGACGCCGGCTTGGAACTGGTGAATCAACTAGAGTCGCGTCAGCAATATTCTTCAAGGTGGTGAGAAAGTCAGACGTACTGCTGTCCAGGTATAGCACGAGAGATGCTCTTTGATACGGAACCGCCGGAAGGTCACGAGGACCTGACAAGCTGCCGCTACAAGATGCCGCGCGTCGCCGCTCTTTACTGCAAGATGGGGATTGGGAAATAGAGATATGGTTGCGTAGTTGGCCAGCTTCAGCAGCCACGTTTGAGATTTGAAGCGGTCTAATGTCCCATCTTGATCCGAGGACACGAGGATGTCGTTGATCCAACGTTCTATGTGGTGCCGGATTTGCGAGCGCCAGAGGTTGGGCACTGGGTGGTTTTCTCTGGTTGCTTTACTCTCGAGCTTCTGTACCATTTTCAATATGCGATATTGGATGCGGCGGAGTCGAAACATGTGGTCCTCGTGGTTGATTCTTCTGAGAGGAGCGTCGGGCGATGACGATCCTCTGCTAGTATCGTCGTCGTCTAGCAACTAAAAGTGCTTTGTGAGATTGATATTTTGGATGGAACTTGGGTCTCTGGCTCACTTCTTCTTCCAGGAACCTGTCGGCCGAAACGATATGATCTGTCGAGCAGCTGATGAGAATATCTATGGTGTAGCAACACCGAGTCGCTTGTCTCTGGATCTCGCTCTCAATGTCGTCGTCGGCGCAGTGATACGGCGTCTGATTAGAATGTCTCTGCAACTTTGTGATTGCACATTGCTTGATCGCCTCCGAAGCCCGATCACACAAGGTTCCGACAGAGTCCAGGTGCATGGCCTGTATCGTGAGAAGTAATGAAGATTGAGTTCGCACAAGCGCCGACCAGCCTGACAATTCTGACGAGTTATACTTTTTGAGTGCTCTGTCTCTAAGTATCTGTCTTGTGTAAGTTTCCAGCGACGTACTCAGGATATAGACGGTGCGCCATACCTTGAAGGACTCTAGGTGTTGTGGTGCGGGATCCGAGTTTTGAGCTAGAAGGGCTCCTATAGACAGAACCTAGAAGACCATGTCAGAAGCTTCTTCTAATCATGAACATGAGTTAAATGCTAACCATGTCTGCAAAGAAGTCCATCCAGGCCGCCCCCGTGGAGTATCCGACTGGGCTTTCCCAGCGATGCCAACAGTCGTCCCACTGCCTTTCGTGCAGGAATGGCCACATGGGATGTGCATTGCGAAAGTACTCGCTTGCATAACTGCTACCGACGCTGATGGACAAGTGGCGGCTGGATAAGGCGGAAGATAGAATGCTCGGCCGCTCGAGGAGCGCACTGGGTGTTTCTGCATCTTCCTGCTCGGTGCTCACGACGAGGACACCATGTGCCTCGGCGGAATCCAGCGCCGGGTCGACAAAGCCATTCAGAGAATCGACCGTCATATCCATGAGACCGAAATCGCCCGGCATCAAGGCATCATCCATGGTTTCCTGCATCGAGTCAGACTGGTCAGCGTCTCCAAACCCTGGAGTATCTTCGTCGTCTTCGGCAAAATGAGCAGTCTCGTGTGCTCGGCCGCCCGTGGTCTCCTCCACTGTCAGGCCAGACATCAGACTTGATCGACGTAGAACAGGACTCAGATGATCGATGGCAATGCTGGGGTGCGACTGGCGGAGGCGCGCCTCGAGCAGCGCAACATGTTCCTCGAGAGCATGTACATAGCTGATGAGATCATGTAAGTATCCTGCCAGGATTCAGCGTTGAGTGGGTTAGACTTGCCTCGTCCTCGGATCGCGACCTGTGTTGGAGTTCTTGGGTTTGAGAACCTGACAGTCTACAATTTGGTCTCAGCAACGACCCGTCACATGGGACCAGATCACCATCATACCTGCTCCCGACTTTGCGCACTCGCTGCACACCGGACGTTTCTTGTCGCACTATAGCGCCGCGAATGTTATTAGACATGCCGGAGCCGGGGGGCCGAACGGACCCGGAAGGGTGGGTTTCGCCGGCCGCGAGATGGACGGGGCTGGGCTGGGTGCTTGCCTTCTTCTTCCTGACCCTGCACCTGCGGCAGGCGATCTGCCTCGGGTTGGGCATCCACGGATTGACGAATATGTGGCCGGGGTCCTGCATATTTGGCGTTGCCATCACGATGTACTTCCTAGTTTGATTTCATTTCTTGTGTCCCAGCAGAAAGGAAATCATCCAAGTTGAGTGACGGAGAGCAGGGAATTATGGGGCTGGCGTATTCGTCCCGATTCACGCCTTATCTACGGTAAAAGGTCCCGTAGAAATGGGGCCCAAAGTCCAGACCCTTGACCCTTCCATGCAGCCGGACCGTTGGAATTTGGGGTCCAGATAAATGACTCGCTAGGTTAGGCAATGGTTTAGTATATATAGCAGCACATGAAAGTCAGTCGTTTGTCACTGTCAGCCACACGATGTCCGTCGCCAATCATTAATATGCGAAATGCATGGACTATTAGAAGATGTGTGATTTGGCTATACCGGGAATGCTCCGTGTCGAGACAGATATGAATGTTGTTCGTATGATTTTATCGTGATACTAAACCATTACCCTCTGACACTAATCATACTCAAACGATAAAAGACGCGATAAGAAGATCGATGGTCCTGACTCCTGCGCCACTATAATTGGCGGGCGGACTTTGTCGGATATTTCCCGAACGGGCAAAGAGGCCCAGCTCTCGGCCAATCGGAATGGCCAAGCCAGAGCCCATCTGTGCACTTATACCACAATCACGAGCAATAAAGTCATGTCCCGATACCAATATAGACCAGAGATTGTCGAGTACAAAGCCTAAGGCTGAAATTTCTGAGAGAATATCCAAGAAATCGCAAGAGAAAGAAGAAGAAGAAAATAATGACCGTCGACACCAAACCTCGACTCGTCCGAGTCGCCGTCTTTGAATGCCTCGAACTGGCCGACAACATCGCGCAGGCCAGAGGACAGTTCAACGACGTGTTCGCGGCCTGGCTGCACAGGGCATCTCTGAGCTACAACGAGGAACGTCCCCTGTCGGAACAGGTCCAGATCGAAACCACGGCCTACAGGGTCATAGAGGGACAATATCCGCCCTCCTTGGACGGCATCGATGCCATCATCGTGTCCGGGTCGACCGCATCTGCCTACGGCCAAGATCCGTGGATCACAAGGCTTGCAGAGTATCTTAGAGGTGAGTGGAAAACACAGTTCTTGGAGCAAAGGAAGATGGCTAACAGGACACTGTACACAGATGTCTACACACACAACCAACGAGTTCGACTGTTTGGCGGCTGCTTTGGTCATCAGTTGATGGTGCAGACTCTGCTTCGGGACAGAGGGGGGTTCGTGGAAAAGAGCCCCGAGGGATGGGAGATTGGCGTGCGCCAAGTGGCGCTGAACCCCAAGTTCAAAGCACACTTTCCTGTGCTACAAGACGTGTCAGAGGTATCGTGCCAGTTTCTGCACGCCGACCACGCGGTCCTCGACGAGGCGCGGATGGCCGCGGACGGATGGGTGCGCGTAGGGGCGAGCCCGCTGTGTGGCGTGCAGGGCGTATACAAGCCCGGCAAGGTCCTGACGTTCCAGGGCCACCCCGAGTTCGACGGCTTCCTGAACGAGCAGGGCGTGAGGAACCTGGAGAAGAGCGGCGTTCTGAACGGGGACGAGGTCAAGGCCGCTCTAGATTTGATTCACAGCGACGATGATGCGATATTGCACGGTGAGGTGGTGATAGACTTTATAGTTAGGGCCTAATCCGGTGAACAGGATAATACAACAAGATATAACTGTCAAATTGAATCAATGTTCTACCTCAACTGGCTTGTGTCAATAATATCCAAAGGATGCCTACGTCTTGATATTCGGCTTCCGAATATTTATAAATGTCTATTCTGCAATCAAGCTGTCCATGTGCTTCTTGCGGTCGCCGTACAGTGGGGCATCACTTACAGCACGAAGTACACTCACTTCACCTCTGCCTGTACGAGCGTTGATCCCTGCTGAACTAGACCCTACGTGCATCCCCTCCCAGCGCCCCAATACGCTAATCAAGTTCCAAAGACTCCCTATCTATGCTGCTGTTTTGTGGCCTATCAGAGGGCAGGGCGCTAACAAACCACGCTGTCGGACTTTTTCTCGACCAAGTCCGCAGTGCGACAGGAGAGCTACCAAACGGCCGGGCCCCCAGGTCAAGTCTCCACCGAATCTGCCATGTCGCTGTACGCGCACTCCATTTCCATTCAGCTGCCCTTGCAGATAGAGGAGGTGATGGATGGGTGGGTGTAGCTGTTCGATATCTAGATATTATATATGTACTCGGATCTCTGGGGAAAGACAAGAACTCTCCACCATGTCTTCTGTCGCTCTCCACTTGGGACATCCATCACTATTCAGACCAGACCGTCCTCTCTAAGAAGACTCAGCGAGCATCAACATGTCGACCGGACAGTCCAAGGACTCCACCAAAGGAGGTGGTGGTACCAGTCTGCCCAACAAGAGCAGCATCGAAGTCGTCCAGGACATTGACATGAGCACCGTCCCGGTCCCCGTCGAGCCCGTGCCGTACGAAGAAGCAGAGGAGAGGTCGCTCGTGCGAAAGATTGACTGGCGCATCATGCCGTATCTGTGGGGGTATGCTGTACTTTCGGCTGTGGATGTAAGATATACGACCTTTGAGTCAACTTGAATGTTGTCTTGTTGTTTCTCAAGCTAATGCTACTTGCCACCTTCAGAAAATCATCATTTCAAACGCGGCCCTCTACGGCATGAAGGATGATACCCATCTTGTCGGGCAACAGTATAGTTGGAGTCAGTCGCTCTCCATACCAAAGAATCCTCTGGCTCGGTATCTTTCTTGCTGACTCCATGCTTTCACAACAGTCGGCTCAATCTTCTATTTCGGCTACCTCGTTGCCGAGTTCCCTCTCGTCAGCTTGATGGGACGCTTTCCCGTGGCCAAGTTCCTGTCCGTCATGGCCATGGGGTGGGCCTTGATGACTTTTCTCATGGCCGCGTGCCACAACGCCCAGGGCCTCTACGCTTTGCGCTTCTTCATGGGCATGATGGAAGCGCCCGCGCTTCCGGGCTTGACTCTCATGACTACCATGTGGTGAGTGGAGCAAGATACTATAAGCCGTACGATTGCAGGTGTTCGAATGCTGAGATGTGGGGTCTATAATAGGTACACAAAGAAAGAGCAACCTCTTCGAGTCGCACTTTGGAGTTCGACTGTGGCTTCAGTAAGTTTCTCCCAGTGTAAGAATTGTGTTGACTTGGCTGACCCAACACCCAGGTCTACGTGGGACTTGTATCGTACGGTATCGGCAATGCGACAAACATATCCATCGCCACCTGGAGACTGCTCTTTATCATACTGGGAGCCATTTCCATGGTCTTTGCTGTCATGATGTTCTTTTTCTGTCCGGACCGCCCCGAGGCCGGACGTTTCCTGTCCGAGCGCGAGGCCCTCGTTGCCATTGAGCGGAAACGATCGGACAATACTGGCATTGAAAACAAGGTTAGTCTATGTATTTTTCTTTCATTGCACTCTGTCCATGTGACCGTGGCTAAAATATTACTGTAGAAGCTCAAACTCTACCAGGTCCGCGAGGCTCTGATGGACTGGAAGTCGTGGGCCATTGCACTGTTCTTCCTCTGTATGAACGTGAGCAACGGCGGTCTCAACACCTTTTCGGCGCAGATTGTCTCCGGCTTTGGCTTCAGCAAGCTCACCACGGTCCTGATCGGCATGCCCACCGGCGTCATCCAGGCGGTGTCGAGTATAATCGCCACAATCCCCCCGCGCTACATCAAGGACACGCGGTGCCTCTCGGCCGCCGCGTGCTGCGTCGTCCCGCTGGTCTGCTCCGTCGTGATCCGCAAGCTGCCGTCGGGCGACACCACGGGGCTCCTGACGGCCTACTACTTCTTCTACTTCTTCTGGGGGCCCTACGCCGTGGCCCTGTCGCTGCCCATGGCCAACACGTCGGGCCACTCCAAGAAGCTGACGGTCAACGCCATGATCTTCCTGGCGTACTGCGTCGCCAACATCATCGCCCCGCAGACGTTCCAGGCGTCCGAGGCGCCGCACTACCAGAGCGGGTACAACTCCATCGCCGGCTTCGAGAGCGCCGCCATCGTCCTCATGATTGTGTACATGGTCGGCGTCAAGTGGGAGAACCGCAGGCGCGACAAGCTCCACCGGGAGGTCGTCGAGGGAGACGTCGATCCCAGAATCAGCTTTGACGACTTGACTGATTGGGAAAAGCCTAATTTCCGATATGTCTGCTAATCTGACTGGATAAGCATTTGGAGTATATCGTCTCGGTTCATGGTTCGGATTGATCGAGTCTTGTTTGTGCAGAGTATTTGAACTTTGATGTTGTCTCTACTCAAATCAACTACGTTGCTTCTAGACCGGAACAATATCAAAAGTTTATCGGAGATTATATATCATATCTAGCACAGTGTGTTTCCATCCTGAATTGATTCTTATACGTTACATGGGGCTTGATTTTAGTGTTGCGATGAAATCATGTTCATCACAAGACGTAAAGTCGCCAAGCATTGGACGTACCGTATGCGTTATACAGCACTCCTGAAAAAGAGAAAAGAGAAAATCAGGGGGGGGGGGAAACCAAGTACAGCTTGATTAGTCCATTCGAGAAGAGATATCGATACAAAATACGCATGTCAATCATATCGTTTGAGCTCAGTAAGTCGATGCGACAAATATTTCACATAAGCTGGAAAGCAAAGCTTTAATATTTTGGCGTCCTTCAACCTGAAAACATGTGACTATCTTCTGACAAAAAGAAACCCATGCTCTTGTTCATAATCAAAGCTATTTACAAACACTTGCTTCCGCCTTGACACTTCCCTTCTCCGCACGCGAAATCCCGTCCGCCGCAACAGATTCCAGCCCCGGCGCCTCCTCGCCCTCGATAACGCCGTCGTATAGGGAAGCCAGCTGCTCAAAAGAGAGGCTCTTGTCGATGCTCGGATCCGGAAACACCAGGAACAAGACGTAATACACAGCTCCAGAGACGAAGACACTCAGCAGATAGCCCATGTTCCACATATGATTCGCGCCGGCGCCGACCGACGCCGTCGTGCCGAAGCTGGCGACGAACCCAGGGAACGGGAGGGCGACGCCGAGCAGCCAGGCGGCCACCATGCGCGGGTTCCAGCCCCGGCTGTACCAGTACCGCGACTCGGGGCCCCCGACGTATAGATCGGGGATTTTGAGGTTGCCGTTGCGCACGAAGAAGTAGTCGACGATGCAGATGGACGCGAACGGGCCCATCAGGATCGAGTAGCCGGACAGAAATGTGAGAAGGGACTTGGCGCTCGAGATGATCTTCCACGGGACGATGGGGAAGACGAGCAGCGAGCAGAGCACCTGGCCCCGGCGGATGCTGATCCAGCGCGGGAGAAGGCCGGCGACGTCCGAGCCGAACGGCAGCGAGTTGGCCGCGACGTTGGTGCCCAGGATGGCGACGGCAAAGGCGAACGACGCGAGAAACACGAGACCCCGGGACGCCGGCGACATGGCGTAGTAGTCGAGGGCGGCCGACAGCACGTCCCACAGGTTCCAGTACTCGCTGCCCCAGAAGCTCGAGGTGGCGGAAGCGACGAGGATGCCGAACAGGGCCGGCAGCGCGCTGAAAACGGGGTACGTGACCAGCTGGGACCAGGTCTGGTCGGCGGGCCGGCGAGCCCAGCGGGCAATATCGGCCTGCGCCACGATCAGCGCCGAGCACCCGCCGAAGCCCGAGTTGAGCGCCGACATCCACAGCCAGCCGTAGTAGGACGGGTCCGCGAGCCGCGGCGAGGTCTGGAACGACGACGGGCCGACGGAGCCGCCGTTCAGGACGACGGCCCAGATCAGAACGGCGAAGCACGCGGGCCCGACCATGCACGACTTGGCGACAAAGTACCAGTTGAGATTTTTGGGGTCTGTGTTGGAGGGCATGGTATAATTAGCCAAACGGAAGGAAGGGGGTGAATTGGGTACATGGGGGAAAGTGGTGACATACGTATAAACACGAATGGCATGGAGAGTGCCCAGAAGATAGCCAAAGCCCCGAGCAACTGCGTAGTCGTGCCGGCATTACTGGGCAAATGGTTCGGGACGTCGTTCCAGGAGGGCCATATGCATCGTATGCAAATAGAAACGAAATTCGAGCCATAGTATGCATTCACCGCATACCATATCGCCGCCTACACAAAAAGGATCAGCTCTGGAGGAGAACTCTTTCGTATGAGTGCACGACTCACGACGACGCATCGAGAAACGATGGCAAAGTAGCTCCCCCACATGCCAAAGCTGGCTCTGGCGTAGACCGGGAACCCGATATGGTAGGCGGCCGGACCGCGGCCGTTGGCGACGAGGAGCGCGGCGCCGATGGCGTGCGAGACGACGACGGCCAACCACGCCGCGTACCACGGCATGCCGAGGGCGATCATGGCGCTGCCCGTCGTCCACGTCCCCGTAGCGAACGACGACGCCAGCCAGAAGCTCGTGTAGTGCAGCCAAGTCCAGGTACGCGAAGTCGGCGGCGTCGGGTCCAGGTCAGAGTTGGACCATATCGGCTTGCTCTTGTCGTGCTCGGCGGCCGCCGTGGTGCTATATGGGTTCTGTGGCGCTTCTATTTTGTTCAGCACGTCCTGCCAAGACAAATTCGGGAGGGCCTTGAAGATATGCATCGTGTGGTTGCGAGGAATGAATTGCGTGTTTTGAATGCCAGAATAGGCTCTATGTTGGTAGTCTCATAGGGACCTGATTCTTGATTCTAAATGACCACAGTCAGTCATATGTACTGAGTGGCATGTCTAACCTGAACATCCTTATTGGTTCCGAGGAGGTAGCAATGGCCAATAGGGAAAGATAAGAAAAGGATTCCCGAAGGTAGATTCAGCTCAGATTGCTCGTTACCGTCCCAGGGAACAATAATTGCAAGCTTGGATGTCTTGGAGAGGCGGCAGTCCGATTGGAACGTCATATCGTAGTCGGACAGATCAATGATGTCCGACAATTTAGTCCTCACATGAGCGGAGGAACCCCCATGTCATCACAAGTCCGGGGTAAGATCAGGTCTCGCCTACTGATAACTGCTCTCATTCTAAGTGGCCAAGTAAATCGCAGCACTACCACATACGGTCAAATATCACAACGGTCATACGTATACTCGCATTTCTATCTAACTTGTGACTTATGTACCTGGGAGCTCCAATAGAAACCGGAGAACATTGTACACACTATTACGCTTAGGGTGAAGATTTGTGTATCACTTGCATAGCTAGCTGTATCAAACTATTTTCTCATTGTAGAGATCTAGTCATCGAATACTCATTTTTATCTAGTCAATTGACCAAGAACTTCGGCAAGTCGCTGTATGCCCTCCACCAGAACATCTTCCTCGTGCCATGCCCAACATAACCTGGCACCAGACATGTATCCATTTGAACGAGCTACTTTATCTGAATCTTCATCAGTTACTGTAAACAACTTTCCAGGCGCGATTCTTAAGCCAAATTCTTCCAGCGCAAAACTGGCTATTTCTTCGGTGGGCGGCAGCGAACCATCTTCGGGGAACGTGATGTATAAGAAAAAGCCTCCGGCCAGACCACCGGACCCGTCAGCGTTGGAAGGGTCTTGGTGGTCCGCCATGATTCTCACACCAAAGGGGAACAAGAGCCGGCGGATGGCACTCAGCATGATCTCGTAGCGCCGAGCATACGTGGGAATCAAGACCTTTTCCAGGTGTTGCGTTATAGCGCCGCTGCTCAACATCTGGTTGAGCACCAGCGACGACAAGTGGCCCTGGCAACCTCCAGATACGGTCGCTCCTCTGTTTATGAACTGTTAATTTTCTGAACATTATCACAAAAGGATCTCTGACAGAGAGAACTTTGAAACTTACACGGTCCCCATGGCCTGCACAAAAGCCGGCATCGCCTCCAACCACCCGACGCGCACGCCGGGCGCGACGATCTTGGAGAAAGAGCCGTTGCTGACGGCGTTTCCAAACTCGGTGGCGCCCTCGAGCGACCGGTCCACGTCGACCATTCGCGGCACGGGATGCGCCCGCGAACCCGTGCCTTCTACGTCGTTGTGTCCGGCAGTGGTTGTAGTCCAGTGGAGCATGTCGTACACATCATCGGTGATGACCAGGACATCGTGTTTCCGCGCCAGGCGTATCAACTTCTCGCGTTGTGGCAGAGACATGGTACGCCCGCTGGGGTTCGAGAACGTGGGCACCATGTACAGGATGTGACGATAGATTTTCGGGTATCCATTCTTGGGCGTCTTCGACGGCAGCCCGGACGTAAGAGACTCGTCTACCTGCGCAGCCCTCTCCAGCGCCTCCTCAAAGTACGCCAGGTCGATGCCGTCGGGGCCCTCGGGCACGCCGCGGATGCGGTCCCCGTACCCGGCGTCGCGGAACACGGGGCAGGCCAGGAAATACGTCGGCTCGACCATCCAGATGCCCCTGGTCACCGCGACGTCGGCAAACTTCTGCAGGACCACGGCGAGCCCGTTGGAGGCGCCGTTGGTGACGACGATGCGGTCGGCGCCGATCATGGGCCCGCCGTACGCCTCCGACAGCCACGCGCCCAGGTTCGACCGCAGCGAGGCGTCTCCGTGTTCGGGCCCGTACTTGAGGAGCTCGTGGATGTCGTCACGGGCGAACAGGTCCAGCGTGGCCGAGCGCATGGCCTCCACGGGATGGAGGCGCGGCGTCGGCCATCCGCCCTGGAGATTTATGGGCTCCCTCTCGACTGGGATTTTGGAAATCATGGTTTCTCTATAATATTGGGCTAGAAGTGAAATGTGTAGACCAGGTGTGTATAATAGAAAAGACAATGAAAGATTGGTTCGTCTCAACTAGTTTATCAATAAACAGCCAACGTCTCAGCACCTTTAAGAGTAACACTGATAGAACCATGAGAAGGCTTGGAATGGTCCTTGAAACCTCGGAATCCATTTGAAGTCGCAATTGGTATCGTCCAATCGTCTCCACATGATTGGTGCCAGACCTCCCGCATAGCAGAGCGGACTTCAGTATCAGGAGTCCGACAAGCTTGACTCGAGCAACGAATAGTCTCCACTGAGACCTGATTGGCTCCCGTCGTTGATCATATCGGACTCTTAGATGACCGCTTTCAGAAATAACTTTTAAAAGACTGCCAGTCAAGTATTTTTATTATGATAAAAATTTGAGATTTCCATCACATTTCATAGTCTCGTCGAGTTACCTCTGTATTTTCAAGATGGCACCAAAAGCGCTTTGCTGTATCTCGGTGGACATTGATGCCGTCTGTGGATGGATCGGATCATACGGCGGCGAGGAGTCCGTCTCGGACATCTCCAGAGGTAGATACCGTCCTTCATTTTTCTCCCATACACGACTACATTTTGCTGAGACTTTCCTTGCAGGCTACTTCGCCGGCACCGTGGGCGTTCGGCGGCTCCTAAAGCTGTTTGAAAAGTACAACATCAAGACGACGTGGTTCATCCCAGGCCATTCGCTCGAGACATTCCCGGAGGAGTGCGCCATGATCCGCGACGCCGGCCACGAGATCGGCCTGCACGGCTACTCGCACGAGAACCCGCGCGACATGACCATTGAGCAGCAGGAGGTCGTCCTCGACAAGACGTACCGGATGATCACCGAGTTCTGCGGCAAGCCACCCCGCGGGTCCGTGGTGCCCTGGTGGGAAACGTCGAAGGAGGGCGCCGATTTGATGCTCAAGTACGGTGAGTAGCTTATCATCCCAATATGGGTTCTTTTTTCTTTTCCTTTTTTTTTCGTCCTATAGGTATGGTATTGATGGCGCGGCATAGGTCTCGAGTATGATCACTCCTTCTCACACCACGACGCCTTGCCACACTGGCTGCGCGTCGGTGATACCTGGACCAACATCGACTACAAGAAACACCCAGACACATGGATGAAGCCGCTGGTCCGCGGCGAAACCACAGGCCTCGTCGAGATTCCGGCAAGCTGGTACCTCGATGACCTCCCACCCATGGTAAGCTGCACTGATGGCGGATTCGGAGTGGACTATTCAGGTGTTTTGCTAAGCTAATCCTCGGGGCAGATGTTCATCAAGAACATGACCAACTCCCACGGCTGGGTCCACCCCAGCGTAGTCGAAGATCTCTGGAAAGACCACTTTGACTACTTCTACGAGACGTATGACAACTTTTGTTTCCCTGTGACGATACACCCCGACGTTTCGGGTCATCCGCACGCCCTCAAGATGGTAGAAAGGTGAGCAGGCCAGGTCCCTCATGCCTTCGGGGTACACTATTGACAAGTCTGTGCTCTCAGGGTGATACAATACGTCAACAAGCACGAAGGCGTCGAGTGGGTGAAGATGGAAGATATATGCGACGAGTTCAAGTCACGCAGTACACCACCCGAGGGTGCGAGAATGCCGGCTGAGCAGGGAGCCATCTTAAACAATAATTAGAGGGTTTCAATAGAGAGACCACGTTTACAGAAAATAATGCTTGTATTGAATGAATGGCAATGTTAAGCGAGTGTCTTCGAGAGAGGAAATCTCTGCGGGGCATTTCAGGCTGAACAAAAACGCAACCAAAGTATCCCCCAGCGAGTTGATTTCATATCTAAAGAGAGACATCACCAGGTGAATAAAATCAAACCTTGGACCATCGAAGGAGCACAGCCGCTATGATGACTGGCAAAACGCTGACAACCTCGCCGAGCCCGGCAAACTCTGGTGGAATCCGCGCGTGGACAAAGGCCCCCGCTGCAAGCAGGATGGCGAAGATGTTGTATACCAAGCTCCAAGCGAAATTGAACGTAATGCGGTGAACCGCAGCCCGGCTGGTATTGATGACAGTCAAGATGCCCAGCAGGTTGGGACGCATGAGAACGACATCCGCGGCGGATTGAGCCACATCGGACCCCTCATTCATGTGAATACCTATAGTTGCTTGGGCGAGAGCGACAGCATCGTTAGTCCCGTCGCCGCAGAAGATGACCACAGGGGCCTTGGGTTTCTTGTCAGGCTTTAATGGCGATATTGTTTGCGTAAGCAGGTTTTTGATGAACTCTTGCTTGTCGGTAGGAGTACAGCGAGACCGAACGTTGCTATCGAGGATACCAAGTTGTGCAGCGATGGAGCGAACCGGCCCATCGTCGTCGCCTGATATGAGCGACACGGTGATGCCGCGTTCCCGTATCTTGGTCACAGTCTCCAAGGCATCCGGCCGCAGCCTGTCCTCGAGTCCAAAGACTGCGGCCAGAGATCCATCGATGGCGAAGCAAAAAGCAGTCAACCCCCGATCAAGGATAGTGCTGGCTCGAGGGTCAGTAGACACATTCAGCCATCGTGAGTTTCCTGCTCGCAATATGTGACCCGACAGTGTCTTTCCTTCGACGCCTTTCCCGGGAAAAGATTTGATGTCATTGATTTGAGCACCGCGAATGGACAGGGACTTGAGATGAGTGGCTACCGCGACCGAGACTGGGTGCTTGCTACTGCCCAAAAGGCCTAGTAGAAGACTTTCTATCGGAATGCCTTGACTTGGTGTTCCCAAATCCTGAGCGACTACAGCCAGCTTGCCTTGGGTCAGGGTACCTGTCTTGTCGAAAACAACATGAGACGTCTGGGAGGCGACCTCGATGGCCTCGGAAGACTTGAAGATGACACCACGCTCCGCCGCTATCCCGCTCGCCATCACGATGACCATGGGAACGGCAAGTCCAACAGCGCATGGGCAAGACACAATGAGCACGGTGATGGCGTATGTGATCGCATTGATCGTCGCTTCGGAACCTGATTGTGCTTTGAGCGTCAGGCCTACGGCGATCCAGACCACAAACGTAACTGTTGTGAGGACGAGAATAACAGGTACAAAATAGCTCGCGACCTTGTCTGCTGTTTCCTGGACCTTGGGCTTGGACAGCTTGGCTTGATCGACCATGTGCGCTATCGTGGTAATTGTGTTCTCCCCAGGAAGACGGCTGAGACCTACGATCATGACACCGGAACCGTTGATAGACCCAGCGATGACTGAGGATTTGACACTCTTTTCGACGGGACTGGATTCGCCAGTAACCATAGACTCATCCACCTCTGAAGAACCAGACGTGACGGTACCGTCAGTAGCGATCCGCGATTCCGGAAGAACCTTGAATGAATCGCCATACTGCAGTAGACGAGCATCAATCTCAGTCTCCTTTCCATCTTGACCAACAAGGATAGCTGTTGACACCTGCAAAGACCGAATCGAGATAGACTCGACTGCTCTCTGCCGTGCGAATGCGCTGACCCAACGCCCAACCATGATTAAAGTGACCAAGAGTGTGCTGGTCTCAAAGAACCCCTTGGTAGGCAACGGCCTTCCCGAAACCATGTAAGCGAAAGCAGTAACCGAGAAGATGTAGGCCGTCGTGGTACTCAATACAATAAGAAGGTCCATCTCGATGACGCGCGAGAAGATCAAAGCCTTTAGACACTTGGGGTAGAAGGGACCCGCGATGACGAATTGGATAATGGTTCCAAGGGCCAATGATATGGCGCCGTAGGTGACTTCGTGATCCGGCAGGGGCGCCCAGGCAAGGACAAGGACTGGGATGGTCAGTACGGCAGAGAACAGTGTCATGTAGCCGACTTGGCGAACGTGCTTGGAGCCAGCATCGAGAGTTGCGTCGGGCTGCGGAGCGGCAAGCTCTGGCTTATTCTCAACTCCAAAGCCCGCGTTGAGCAGATCTCGAGCGCCGATGATCTTTGCATCATATAAAACTCGGACAGTTCTCTTGTCATTGGCTGACATTTCTGTAACACCCGCCGGGTAGTCCAATTTCAGGAAATCTTGCAGATTCCCCTTTGGAATTACATCAATGGTGGAGCCATGGTTGTTGACACGTTCAAACTTGAACTCTGTAGTTCTTTGCATGTACGCGATGACTTCGGCGACGGAGGAAGCGCCCCTGTCCAGGTCAAACTCGACACGAGACAAGACCAGGCTTGTCTTCGGATTCTTGATAGTGGTGAGGGCACCTAGAGTGCGACTGAGCTTCGTCTCGCAGCCAGTACAAGTCATGCCAGAAACACTGAAAATGATATGCTCGAATCCAGATGCCCCCTTCTCGGGATCGGCATCGGCAACGCTTGGGGGCAACCTCTTGGACGGGACGGCGGATCTCTCTCGTCCGCAACAAGTGTCTTTGCAAGAGCTGACAGTGGCCACATTCGGATCGTTTCTGGCCCGTTCATCTCTCGATTCCGGTCGTCTCTCAGACGAGGGCTTTTGACAAGTCTTCGACCCACCAGCGGAACCAGAGGAGCAGCAGCCATCGACGACAGCACGGCTCTTGGTCTTAGAGCCACGCTTTCTGTCCAAAGCAGACCGTGGAGATGGGAGACAGCAGGATGCCTGGCCTAGAGCTATCAGGGCAGAGCAGATACACTCAAGAGCTTCTAGCCTGGCAGCGTAGCGAGAGCGGATGGTTTGTTTGTGTTCGCTGCATGGCTTTCCACTACCACAATCATCACTGCTGCTTGGAGTACTCTTCGACCTGCACTGTCCAGCATTCGCTCTCTGGCACTCACGGGCAGCTATGCGATCCAGACAAGAAGCATCGCAGCAAGGTGCGGGCTTGCCAGTGCAACAAGCTGGCCGCGTTGCCTTGACATCGGCAGCAGCTGTTTCGGCGCAAATCTCCCGAGCTGGAGTGTCGATACTGTCGCAGCAATCCCCGAGGCTTTTTGAACCACGAGAATCGTCAGCGACCTGATCTCCGATGCTGCAACTGTCTGGCTCTTCGACAGCGGCCGGGTTGCAGCAGTCGTCAGAGCCGCAGCTCTCGGTGCTCGCCTCAGCGCATGCGGCCTCGTCGGGTGCGACACAGCAATCGTCGGAATCGATATCTTGGATCCGGCGATGATCTACAGCTCTACTTTGGCCGGGCTCAGTGACTTCGACGTTGGCACAAGTATCACCAGAGGTCTGCGCGGCAGATGACGCTGTAGATGGCTGCTCGCAGTCGGCACAGCACCCCATGCTGAAAACTGATTTTTCTGTTTCTGATTCGTGCTTGGGATTTCTTTTGAAAGACACAACAATGTTTTCGCTAAGTCAGGGGAAACAGGACATGCCTACCTGCCTAGAGTTCGGCAAATAGATAAATGCCTCGATGGGTGAACACAGTATGCGTTTCATCAAGTCCTAAGCTCCGACCCCGCAGCTCTTTACTTTCTTGGCAGTTACCTCCTGTCAGAATATAAGGCGGAAATATCGTCTGACTTATGTTGTTTTGTTTCTGGTTTTTTATTGTGTATCTTGTGCTTTTGTAATATTTTTAAGCAGTAAAAATAAGGAATTCTTGGTACAATTTAGCTATAGCCCGGTATACACCTATATTCCGAGCAACCTTATATTATCTAAACCCTTTCACGGGATCTTCCGTTCAACACCTTCCAAATTATACTTACTTCACATACCTAATCTTTGCATAGCTCATATCTTACAGCCCAAGCCCAGATCAAATAACTCCGCCGGTCTCGGATCTTCAGACGTATACATACTGAGCATCATATATATACAAGAATCAGCCCTTCTTTTACGGTAGGTCTTTGTCTTTTCGTAGACGGTTTAAGCTAATCAACTTGCCGTGCTTTATACTCTAGTACCAGTATCATACGAACACATAGTGGATTGCATTATTGAATCCATATCAAATGAAGTCTTTGGAGTGGATAATTTGGACAGTCGAACGATGTACAACCTACTACATATTTTCATTACTGGCAGTAACCGCTCTCCTTGACAGTCATCATCATACCACCCCGTGGCCTCGCCTCCATCCCCAGCTCGGCAAACACTATATCCCCAAATACAGTATCCAAGTTCGTGTACTTGCTCTTGGGCTTGTCGTTGGGCAGGACACCAGCGCACGCAAAGTCGTAGTCACGCGCCGTGAGCAGCAGCACGACCCGCATCATGTCCATGGCCAGGTCCTGGCCGAGACAGGCCCGGGCGCCGCGGCTGAAGGACCGGAACCAGCCGCGCGGGACGGCGTCGTCGCCCAGGAAGCGCTCCGGCCGGAACGACGACGGGCTCGGGAAGAAGGCCTCGTCGTAGTGCATCGTGTGCCAGCAGGGCGTGATGACCAGGTTGTCGATCGGGTAGACTTGGTTCTGGTAGGTGACGGTGGAGCTGTGAATGCGTAAGTACGAGTCCTTGAAATGGTATTTCTCAGAAAGAAAGGAGAAAAGGTCTTACCCTGCTGGTGCTTGTCTAATGCCAAATCCAACCGGGAATAGTCGCAGTCCTTCTTTGATCACTGCCGATGTATACTCGAGATCGTTTAATTTGGACGGGTTGGCTTCGAGAGTGCTCAGAGTTTCTGTGGTATTCTTCCCAAATACAGTATCGTGCTCGCTGCGCAACTTTTGAAGGACCTCTGGATGCTTTGAGAGCAACATGTTGATGTACTAGAAAAATATCAGCTGGGTCTTGAGATCATTTCAACGTCTTGTAAATCTCACGCATAAAGTGTCAACGGTTGTTCCTTGGCCGCCGAGCAAGAGTCCCTTTACGCTTCTCCGTATTAGTCATAGCCTTGAAAGGTATACGCAAGACTTACTTTGTGACCAATAAATCAAGCTCTTCCTTGGGCAGCTTCGTCGATTTTGTATCTCCCAGGCCATCTCTGGATAGTGTCTCTCGGAGCATGAGATCGAGAATGCTGAGGAAATTCTTCCTCGTCGGCACCATCTTCTCCTGTCTCAGAGTTGCCCATCTGTCCTCGATCTGAGTCCGGATCGCAGCGTCCAGTCGTTTAGTGATTGCGCCCTTCTTCCACCGCACCTTGAGCTTGACTAATGGGTTCAAACCCAGACTTTGGGTGAATAGCTCTATCGTCTCCTTGAGATCGTCAAGGTACGAGCTGCCCTGGGTCTGGGCGTGGAGCGAGAAGTTGAAGACGATTTGCGCAACGATGTCAAAGATGAGCTTGCTGCACTCCTTTTCGAAGCTGAAGGCGCCGCCGCTGTCCGCGAGCGAGGTCAGTCGGCTCCGGAACTGCATCGTCTCGTCGGCCATCAGCCCGGTCAGAGTCCGCACGTGTGACTGAAGAAAACTGGGCGCCATGGCGTGGTGAAGCTTCTTCCACACCGGCCCGTTGGCGGTCGCGACGACGTTGGGACCGACGATATTCCCCAGCATCTCCTCGGACATGGGATGTTGGTTATACGCGCGTTTGACTTGTACTTGGTCCATCAGATCTGGTTCAATGAGGATAACCTGAGGGTCCGCCACAGGCCACAAGTCCAGATAGAAGATACCCTTGAGCTCATCTGAAAAGAGTTTGGATTAGGTATTCGATCGATTCTCTTTACGATTGAACAGAGATTTCCACCAGGCAGCAGAAATCCAGAGGAAACGCAAACGCGTATTCCGCAAAAAGCCGAAGGCCAGAGAATCAGTTTTGTTCCACGGCCATCACGCAACTCTACGATGCGTATACACCACAATATCTGAGATAAATTGTGTACTTACACTTCTGAGAAACGGCCGTTATGTATGATTGTGGGTGCATATTGGGCGGGAAAGTCGCCGCAATCTCCCCCATGACCTTGAGATGGCCCCAGAGGAAGCTATGCGGTGGTCCAGGCTACAGGAAATCGTATGAGTCTCGACATGATTCATATAAACAACAAGGTAAGGGCGCATACCAGAGATGCAAGTCTCGTCCGTGTCCGATACATCTTGTAGAAGAACTGGAGTGTAGCCGCCGCTGCCACAGCCGCCAGCGCTGCGACGAGCATGGAAACGGCCCCGTGGTCTGCCATGATGTCCTCGAAACGCAACGATGCCGCAGCAATGGTAGTACAATCCATCAAAAGTTGATGTGTACTACGAAGTTATTTGCCAGCAAGTCTTCTTGCACGAGAGAGAGACGGACCCAGGCAAAGTTTAATACCAACAATCAACAGCGACCCGACGCGATGGATTCGACCAGGATAGAATACGGCATAACGGTTGGTTGTTGGCGGTATCCACGTCGAAGAGCGAAATTAAAACCGTTAGCCATCAGCACTAACACCAGACTATGAATATACCCTAGGCAGTGACGGATGTTCCGTTGAGAACGAGACGGAAAGACGAAACAATATCACAAAGAAACACGGGAAAGGGAGGTGCCAAGTAAACCTGTATAACTTGAGGCCAATGTTGACTTTTGTATCTACTGTCAATGTAATATTGGTATTGAAGAATTGGAAAGACAAGCAAACGTCCACCATCTAGCTATCCTACTTGGTTATCATGTATATCATCTCTTGAGTCTTGAGTATGGTCACATCAAAGCAGTGCACAAGATGGGACCAAGGGGGAGTTACTGCTGTAATACGTACACGTTGACTGGCTGGCGGCTGCTGCTGTATGTGATACAAACTCCGTATTCACTTTATAATCGTACTTGGTCTAACCAATCCGAGCTGGATCACCTCAGACAGGGGTCAAGGTTTCGACGACCCGCTTGACGTTGATCCCTCGATTCATGACCGCTGACGCATTGCCCGGTTTGTTCGAACAGCTCAGCTCTTTCTCACCTGCCCTGGGGAAGACGAAAAGGTTTCGCAACCCCGTCTTTGCTGTTGAGCTGCAGTCGCTGCTTGACTTTCCTGCGCGGTACATCCTATCCGTATCACCCCTCTCTCTCACTTTCACCACATTCGCATGCCACAGCGTATTCCGTCCTGACTATTATCACGCGGGGCAGAGATACCCCAAACCGCATCCCCGGCTCGCTCCATTGCCCCGCCAAAGTGGTTCATTTGTCAGTTTGAGAACGCGGGCATCCCACCTCTTCTTTCCCTCCACAACCATAAAAACAACCACCGTCCAAAAGTCCAAGACGCGAAACGAAAGAAAATCAGCCAAGAAGACAGGTCGGTCGCCATGCCCGTAGACTGGCGATCCGAGTACCTCGCCAACCTACACGAGGCCGAGCTGCGCAACCCGGTCAACAAGGATCTCGTCTCTGCCTGTTCGTATCTCAGCCAGCAACTACCATCATATAGATAAATAATAACACGTCAAACCCCAATAGGCTCACAACTAGCCGACCGCGTCGCCTCCCTCGAGGCCGAAAAGGCCGTACTCCTGCAACAACAACAAAAAGCCCAATCTACACCCACCACCGCCACCTCGACGAACCCCGACACCGCCGCCGCCCCCTCGGACGCCGCGACCGCACAGCTCCGACTAGACCTCGCCGAAGCCCTGCGGTCGCGGGGCGAGCTCCTCGCGAAGCAGCAAAAGGCGGACGAGGAGCTGCGCACGCTGCGCGCCCGGACGAAGGCCGACGACCGGCGCGTGCGCGAGCTGACGGCGGAGCGCAACGGGCTGGCGGCCAAGCTGCGCGACCGGACTGAGGAGCTCGTGGGCAAGAACCGGCTGCTTGAGGACGTGCAGGACGACAACCTGACGCTCAACATCCAGCTCGACGTGCGCGAGAGCGAGTGCAAGAAGATCAAGGCCGAGAACAAGGAGCTCGTCGACCGCTGGATGAAGAAGATGGAGAAGGAGGCTGAGGCCATGAACCTCGCAAACGAACCGCAGGCAAACGGAAGACACAGGTGACGGTCTTCGTCCTGACCATCATCACGGCGCAAAGAGGGCGAGAAGAGAGAGCATGAAATATTTGTATGCTCTTCAATACGTGCGGGTGTTCAACACCGGCTCGTCGGCTGGGGGTATCCTACAGTGGTATCATATACAAGCAACACTATACAGTAAGTGCAAAATGTTCTGTCTAGTCCCCACAATGGTCGCTTTGATGCTCTCCTTCTATGCGCGCAAGGCTATGCAGATTCATCGCAGGAATGCACAACGTCCGCTCTCTGTATGCTTCCACCATTCGTCTAATGCTGACTGGTCCGAGTGCCTAGGATTTCCTGGTCGACACAAAGTATCGGCCCCCGGCCTTGGACCAGCTGACCCAATCTTCATAGTATTGGTGCTCCTCGCTCTCGAAAATGCTGTTGGCGATGTCGTTGACTCCGTTCTTCTCGTTGCCCATGACAAAAGAAACGAGCGATATGACCTTGCAACCAGGCTTCAGGTCCATGAACATTCGTACCAACGCATCGTTCAAGCCTGGCGTAAAGGCCTTGTTGTTCACTAATATGCAATCGGCTCTCTTCAGGGTCTCCAGAATCTTCTTATTGGTCCTGAAGTCGCCCCTCTCGAGAGTCACGAAGCCTGGTCGGATGCCCCATAGCAGACAACGGGATCTGAACTCCTTCTCCTGCGCTTCGGCAAAATTGCACGAGTTCTCGACCATCTCACAGCCATAACTCGAACAACCAATCTCGAGCGCGGCCTGCAATACAACATTGCCTACACCCGAGCCCAGATCCATGAAGACCTTGTCCGAGGTCATGTTTCCGTGCGTCGATAGGATCGTTCGGACGAAGGGTGCCATGAGCTCTCCGTATACATTGTCTCCTCCGGGCTGGTACTTGTTGAGGGACTCGACGTTGGGCGACACAGTGCGCTCGTACACCTGAGCGAGGATGAAGTCGACTAGGTCATCAGGAACGCCATGTATAGCGTCGAGATTCTTTTCTACCGAGCCATCTTTCACCAATGCCGATATTTGTTTGTTGTAGCCATCGAGTGCCGCCTTGAAATCTTGAAACTCTTGTGATTGTACCTTGGAGCCGTTCGATACCTCGCCGTTTCTCTTATTTGAATGGCTGGCATTGTTCGAGGCCCTCTCCATGAGCCTGTAGAAGCTTGACTGGTTGCCGATGAAAGACTTGGCTTGCTCGGCGGTGAGATACGTTTCGGCAACATGCTGAACGAGGCGCTTGATATCCTCCACGGCGTTGATCTTATCCTTGCGAAACACGAGCTCATACCTGCGAAAGCTTGTTAGCGATTCTTCCGGGGTATGCATTGTTCCATGGCCAGTCATACCTTTCAGGCAGCGTTCGGGACGGATATTGCACCTTGACAGCGACCTCATCCTCTGGCGCGCCGAAGAACGCGGGCGGACAACCCGTCGCTATTGAAGCAAGATCGGCGCCGTGGATGATCTTGGTTGCCCTGACCTCGTCGGCAAAAGCCTTCTTGTGGCGCAGGCGGCGGTTCGGATCCTTCCAATCAGTGACTACCTTGCGCCTCTTGCCAGTCAGGGCGTGCTCGAGCTGGTCATCGTCGTCGTCGCTGTCGTCGGAACCCCACATGGGAGTCGAGTCCTTGCGCTGTACAGGAGCCTTGCGCTTGGCGCGGCGCTCGTCGGAGGAGGAAGGGTAGGGGGATGCGCTCTTGGTGCGGGCCAGAGATCTCGGGTCGGGCGACAATCGCGGGGACGAGGTCGAGTACTTGGCCGAGGCCGCGCGGCTGCCGTTCGGGGCGAGCGACGACGAGGTTCGTGGCGTGGAGGACAAGGGCTTGGCCGAGATGTTCTTCTTGACGACGACGCGCTCGACCCTTACAGGGGCCGCCTTGGGCTTGAGCAGAGGCATCGTAGCTTCTGCTCCCTCGGCGACGGGGGGAAGGAGGGCGGAAAGAAAAGACGGCTAGAGGCACGAGGCTGCGGCCCGATATGAAAGGACGGAAGACGACAAAGTCGAGGGACCGGGTGTCGTAGCGGAAAGTATAATCGCAGGAGGCTGCGGGTTGGCACGTGGGAATATTCGGACCTTGCGCCGAGGACGGTGGTGAACCAAACTAATGTAGTGCGCGTCCGCAGGAATGAAGAGTTGCTGAGAGAAAGAAAAGGATCAGAAAAGCAAGTCAAGAAGTATGCAGATCCGAAAAGAATGTGGGAATGAGCGTCTGTCTCCTCGGTGCGGCTGACGCAGTGTGTGTGTGTGTGTGTGTGTGTGTGTGTGTGTGTGTGTGTGTGTGCGAAAGAACGCAGTGAACGATGGAGTGGGAGGGGTGGGAAGAAAAAGAACGAAGGGATTATTGGGCGGGTGCTGGAAAGTTGCACGAGATTTTGGTGGGCTGTTTCTTGCCTTCAAGAATCCTTTGGGCTTAACTAGCAGCAATACATACGGAGCACCTTCTAGACACAATTCCCACGTTACCGGCTGCCTCTACTGAGATCGGGCGCGACAGTTCAAGGTCGGGGACGTGACGTTAATTAAGAGGGCGTTGCTTACGTTTAACGGGCGACTCCCCATAGAAAGTTCCAAAAGGAAAAAAAGAAAAAAGAAAAAAAAGGAAAGGGTCGTCAGGTCGGTCGTAGGACTAGACTCTGACAGGTGCAGCAGTGCGAGCTCACTGCTGCAGGGCAAAGGCAAGTGCATCTCGGGGCAGGGTTTACAGGCAGCACAGCTAGAGTACAGGCAGGCAGAAGACCCAGAGATCAACCATCAGCCATGGACGGCGTGGGGGGAGGGATGGCAAAAAAGACAAGTGGGTCACGCGACTGTAAGATCGTCGGGGTTGTTCGGGGTTCTGGTTCTTGGATCTGGGGGCTGGGGGTTGAATGCTGTGAGGAACGCGACGGTCAGACAGTACAGGCATGGATGGCACAGACGAGCAGCAGAATGGTGAGAGGAAGTGGTCTGATTTACTGCAACACCTCGGTCCAACTTTTCTCTACCTGGCTCGCAAGTCAGCACTTGATCTTCGCCAACCTGGTGCAAGTACAAGGAACTCTGGAGGATATACTGAAAGCCATATAATTCTACCATATAGCCATTACTATACAATATACTACGACGTCGCACCATTTCTTATTGCTGGTATTATCATTACTCTTAGGTATAGAACTGCGATACTATCTAGATAATGACAGAGAAGTAGAGCCGCCGAAAAACGCCTTTTGCCCTTGTATTGTGGTATCACGGGAATTCGATTACAGTGCCCAAGACAATTGCCTCCTTCGCCAGTATTAAACCTGTACTGTATGTAAATGGGCCATGAGTTTGTGGCCGAGAAAATTCGACAGCCCGAATCACGAGCCAGTCTGCTGCTCCTTGGATTCTCCCGTCGCTTTGGCCTTGGCATTCGACATTGTGCCCATAACGAGCTCGGCGAATCTGTGGCTCTTTTCCTTGACAGCTTGCATCGAGTCGCGACTTTCAAGCTTCTTTGCTTCGAGCGTCTCCCTAAGGTGCTCCGTCCTGGAGCCCTCCTCGGCAGCACTGGCACCTTCACGGTGTGCCAGCCCCATGTGACCCAAAGTCTTGACTGCCGCCGTGCTGGCTTTATTATAGCCGGATGATGCAAGAGTCGGCAGACTGCGACCTGCCTCCAGGATCATGCAGTCGTCACCAAAGTACTTCTCCTTCTCGTTCACCAGCCGAGTGAGATATGTCGTCCTACGAGGAGCACGCTTCTCAGAGCGGATACGGTCCATCTCGGCTTCGAATGCGCGGTCGTATATGTTGAAATCAATGCCAGTTGGCGAGTCCGATACAAAATCTGCAGGCGTTCCCGCGCTGGCGAACTCATCGTGAGTACCAAGGCCAATTCCCAAAAAGGCAGGCGCTGTCTCGGCCGGACTTTGTGTACGCTCTTGTGCGCCGGATGTTTCATGCCGTGAAGGGTGGCCGTTGGTGGCAATGTATGCTTTCCGTGCTTCCACCAGTGCGGCCGCTTCGTCAGCTGTGGATTTGTGCCTTGGCTGATCTTCAAAGTGTGGTTTCTCAGCAGTTGGCTTGGGGTTCTCGGAGGATGCTGGTAATGGTGGCTTCGATGGGTCTTGAGATGGAGATTGGAGAGGTTCTTGACATATTTCAGCATTGGCATTGGGTACCTCCAACGTCCTGGACATCCGATGCGACTTGAGGTCAGGAGTGCCAGCTCGGCTCTTGTTGATGAGCCCCTTGAATTTGTTGATGGCCATCATCTGCACTAGGAGTCAGCCAAGAGATGTTGCGCACATACGGGGATAATACTCACTACTGTCAACATATGACTCATCTTACGTGTCAACGCATGATTGACTTCGAGCTCGTTTGGCGCCTCTACGAGCTCGGTAATGTTTTCTTCCTCAGATAGGAGCGGGTCCTCGCCGTCTCTGGTGATCCAAGCATGATTCTACCAATGTTAGTTCTGCACGAGGCCAGTAGACAATAAGTCTTACCCTTATTTCTGACATTGTTATTCGCTTCTCCGCGTCTTTCTGAAGAATCCGTTGTAGAAGGTCGACAAGATCCGGGTCCTCGTCGGACGGGAAAGGGATATCTTCTGTGCGGATAGACTCGTACATTTCCAGGACGTTATCGCGATGGAAGGGCAGTCTACCGTACTTGAGGCAGTACAAAGAAATGCCCATCGACCATATATCGGCGGCCTTTCCCGATATGTCGCCATGTCTTGCCATGCACAGTTCAGGCGGTAGGAAGGCCGGCGAGCCGGCAGACTTGGCTGTTCTCATATTGGTGGACTTTTCGAACATCTCCGAGACACCAAAATCTACGATCTTGAGGCAGTCGTCTTCGGTCAAGAGCAGATTGTCGGGTTTGATGTCGCGGTGGATAATACCTTGCCCATGCACTGCAGCGACGTGTCAGCACCCGAATGAGCAAGCCAAGGCGGATCGACTGTGTACTTACAGTATTCAATGCCCAGGACCAGGTCACGGAACCAATGCCTGCACTGTTCTGCGCTATAGGGCTCGGCATCGCCATCTAAGCCAACCTTCATCACGACGCCCTTTTTGCACATCTCAAGTACCATCCATAACGAATCCTCCTCAGGGTCGTCGAGAACCTCGATCAGAGACACCAGGTTGGGATGGTTCAGCTTTTTCATGATGGCAATCTCTTCCCGAATGAAGAACAGGGAGTCTTTAGCCTCGGCAGCGTCATGCTCGCTCATTTCCCTTTTGTGCGCAGACCAAGGTGAGCGGATGCCTCGCCCTGGTTTCAAGCCACCGGGTCGCTTGAGAATATTCGATTGCGCCCGTTTTCGCAATCGACTCTTGGAGAACTCTTTCATGGCCTGGCAAGTCGGTGTCAGTACACGCAACTGTGTATCTCTTGAGCATTCGATTGGCTTCTCACATATTCATTGCCGAACTGGTCAGTGGCCAGATGAACGGCGCCATAGGATCCCCTGCCAATCTCCTCCTTGATGGTGTATTGGTTAATCCTGAGTTTCGTCCCTTCCGTGTCGTCGCTTGTGTACTCGGAAATAGCATTCAGAGTTTCCTGCCATGTGTGCTTAGCCGGCCAGATTCTTGACGCGCCTGCCCCTGCTGGTGCCGTATGGCGAACGGCTCATGGGCGCGATCAGTGGAAACACCCACCTTGATTTCGCGATGCTGACTGGGAGTTCGCTTGTGCTGCCTCATGGGGCTATGGTACTGCTGGACGGCGGGCGCAGACCTGGCTTTCTTAGCAAAAGTCCTGCCGACATTGAAAACCATGTGCGTTGCCTCTTCCGTAGCTCGAGTGTCGCGTCTCACTTGCATAGTTGTTTGTTCCTTATCATCTATATGGTGGGGGTTGCGACAAGAATGATGAAGCTATCGCTTACTTGTGTGAGCCGATGGCGGGGCGGTTCTCTTCAGCAGCCGCCGCAGCGTCCTCATGAATGGCTATACGCGGCGACGGCAGGTTAGTCGTACTAGCCATACGCGCTCCTTGTAGATTGCTGCTGGGCGCAACTGGGGCGAGGGTCGCTGTCGCGGGTTCCGTCATGATCGCGTCAAAGTATATGTGCGCTGAGAGTTAAGAGAGATCTAGTCGCGAAGCAAAATGCGCCGTGCCAATCGCGGGGGGCGGCTCGGCATCGATAGTGAAAGGCAATAGCAGCCAGCTCTGAGAGGTCGGAGGAGGGGAAGAGAGTCTCGAGCGCAAATCGCAGGGCAAGTCTCTCAGTAAATAAATATATACACCAAGAAGACACAGACTGCCTGCGACTGCCTGGAAGACAGGGAAAAGGAAGAAGGAATAAATAAATAACAGCTGTAGGTCAGCAGCAATGGAGCGAGTCCGATATGGTACGTATTTCTTATGACAGCTTTCTTTCGTATTTTTCTTTGGAGGAAGGTCGAATCCACAGGAGCTCCCACGACCCTCATCTCCTCCCCCGGTCCATACATATCCATATGGTCCAATGCCGTACTCCCGTTGAGACCTGCGATTAATTACACAAGATTCAGCCCAACTGTTTTGATTTCCCATTCTCTTTATCTGGGGACATGTAACCACCTTGCTGATGGGCTCATTCCGCATATCGACGAATGACATGTCAGCAGTAAGATATGTTATCCCAGCCGCAGCTTGAGAATCCTGGTCTCTTGTCAGGCTCTCGAAATTGAAAGACCTGAAAAAGAGAACTGCGCTTCTGAAGAAGCTTTTCCAGTGTGGAGCCACCAGTCAGCCGGCTCTCGTAGAACCCCGCCAATAGATGTGGGTTGGTGCCCCTCTACCTGGATCTGACCATCAGCGAACCCC
>JACVEI010000216.1:156041-211160 GCA_018115615.1 Pestalotiopsis sp. DP-2020a | reverse complement strand
CCCCCCCCCCCCCCCCCCTGGCAGTCTGCCCTAGGTTAGCGGTTAAGCGGCTCAACCAGCAGGGTGAAAAGGGTCGTACTTTGTACTTTGTACCGTTACCGTTGCCAAACTAGACGTCAAGCTTGAGCTGTGAACTGGAGCCGTCGCATCTGGCCAGGCCTTGCAGCAGTGTATCCGTACGGAGGAGGAGCACAATCGCAACTAGCAGTGGCTGTTCAAGCAAACGTGTCATACGTTGAGCCACATTGGATTGCGGACTGCGCATTTCAAACAACGTCGTCGCCAATCGGACCTGCTGTACGACTTCACACCGCCGACCCTCCTTGTCCACGGGGAACTTCGCCACGAAAACGACACAAGGAAAAAAAGGGGAAGCTGAGCGCAAGGTCAGCCGCCGAAGATCAACAGAAACAGAGAGGGTGTCGGCATGTGAATGCCTGCAGCTTCACCCAACCTGAACCATGCCGGTCCAGGTGTATTCATTCTACATCTTCGATAGACACAGTACGCCCCTGCCTTTTCCCGACCGACAGCTTGGCCGTTTCTCAATGGACTGACTAACATTACAACTCTCCTCCAGCCGAGTGCGTGTACAGCAAACTATGGATCTCCGCGCTGCCACCGGGGTCGATATCGTCGAGTGAGGGCGCCGCGTCCTCGACGGGCGCAGCAGGAACAGCAGCCGCAGCAGCAGCACCCCCGGCCGCCGTCGCCGCCCCGACGGCGAGCAGCATCAAACGGGCCGGCGACGATGCGAAGCTCATCTTTGGCACCGTCTTCTCGCTGCGCAACATGGCGCGCAAGCTCGGCGGCGACGACGACGCTTTCATCAGCTACCGCACCGGCCAGTACAAGCTGCACTACTACGAGACCCCGACCAACCTGCGCTTCGCCCTGCTGACCGAGCCCGGCGCCCCGAGCATGCGCAACGTCCTGCACCAGATCTATATCAACCTCTGGGTCGAGTACGGTAAGTCGATGCCATCCGGCCCCACCCAGTCCTGACGAGCCAAAAGGGGGGAAATAAGGGACATCAGGAGAACGATGAACATTCACAGCACAATACTATAAAACTTGGGAATGCGAGTTGAAGACAAAAACTGACTTTACTTTAGTTGTCAAAAACCCTCTATCCCCAGTCGAGCACAAGGGCGGCGAAGGAGTTAGGAACGAGATGTTCGAGATGGGCTTGGACAAATTCGTTCGCGGTCTGATGTAGAGACTGCCAAATCGATGATCCGGAGAGATGAGGTAAAAAAGTATAGACCCATAGACGGCGGTCCTTAACGGTACAGGTGTATGCATGTTTGTGGACGGTACCGCGGACATAAATGTCTCCTACCAAGGCTGATATCACAAGCATCATAGTCTCTTGCTGCTTAGACAAGGCAGGAATGATGAAGATGGGAAGAGAAAGTATCACAGCGGATCTTTCGTAGCTCTGAGAATCTAATCTTATTGATACCCAAAGGCAAGATTCAAATCGAAATTGGCAGTGCAAGGTGACAAATTTAGTGTTGCTCCTGCAGGCTTGCAGCGAATAATGAATATTCTTTTCTTAGCCCGTCACAGATGGTTTCATCCTACCAAGGAGCTATAAGTCTTGTACAAAATGGTATCTTCTTTTACCAGTCCCTTCCGTGAACGCCAAGATGCAATGCTGAAAACCCTCGCAGATGTATCGTCAGTACGCCAATGTCAACCATTATATGCATGCAGTGCTAGTTCGTGCGAGGCTTCTTGCTCATCGAGAAACCTCCAAAGCCAGAAGCCGATCGCTTCTTGTTCTTTTCCATTTCTTCTCTCATGATGCGCTCTGCCTCGCTCATCTTCTTCTCTTGCTGAAAGGGATTGGGTTTCTTGGCGCCCCCAGCGAGAGCATTCTTTTTGGCTGCTGCAAAAACGTTCTTGGTTTGGGGCTTCGCTGCGCCAATCTTTAATGATATAGGAGCGGGGGGAGTATTTGACTTGGCCTCAGCGGCGGCTTCGGGTTGCGCCGCGTCCTTTGCTGTGTCCTCGACCTTGGGAGGGCTCTCCGACTTGCCGTCTTGTTGCGCGGCGGGTTTGGCGCCGAATGACAGCTTGATCTTTTCGCCCTCGTCCCTCTTCAGCTCCCGCCCCTCCGCCTCCTCGGAATCATCCGCGCCGCCCTTTCTGGCTTCCGAGTCTTTCTGCGCGCGCTTGATCTGTTCGCGGATCAGGCGCTGCTCCCTCTCCTCGTCGCCCTTGTCCTGCGCCTCCTTGCGCCGCACCGCCTCCCTCCTCCTCATGGCGTCCGGAGAGTCGTCGATCCACGCAATGTGTATGCCCTTCTCGTTCTCCTCGACGCGGCAGATGCCCTCGCGGCCGAGGTACTTTGCGAACTCGGTCAGGCTGGGCCACTTGGTGGCGTTCATGTGGACGTGCTCCTTGTTGGCAATGTACTCCTGGTAGAAGTGGTTGATGTTGACCTGCTTCTCGCCGTGGCCGGTGCGCAGGAGCGTCATGAAGTCGCGCTGGTACTGCCGGCTGAACTCGTTGATGACCTTCTTGGGGTCCTCGCCCACGACCATCATCTGCCGCACGTGCGACTCGGACTGCGTGTGCATCTTGAAGCCGTTCTCGTCGCGGCACTGCTTCTCGCAGACCTGGCAGTACCACCGCAGCCGCTGGAGTCCCTTGGACTTCATCTTGTTGTTCAGCGCCTTGACGGAGCCGGCCTCTGCTTTCCCCATCTTGGCGGTGTTGTGGTCGGTTGCGATGGGAAACTTTGCTGGTTTATTGGGAAAGGACGGACGTTGTCTTGAGGTTGACTAGCCGTGAAAGATGCGTGTAGACGCGCAGATCCCGGGAGTCACAACAAAGTGCAGAAGGCCTTGGTTGACGATGTTGCGACAGGAGAAAATGATCGTGAAAGGTACATGTAGGTAAAAGGTAAGGTTATGAGTTGAACCATGCGACCGACCCGTGGGGCACCCATAGAAGGTGTGTCTAGCTTCCCGGGTACCTAGCGGCAGAGGGGTCAGTGGCTAATTTGGAAAAAGCTTATCTCTTATCGGAAATGTCACTCGAAAAAGGTCCCAGGTACAGTAACTTTTGAGTATAATCGGGAGAAACACAAAAGCTCAGGTTGGTATTGGAATCTCTATATATCATCATGACAATCCTCTCAAAGAACTCCGAACGCCCAATGAATCGTGACCACTCGCAGCTGAACTATAACACTCCGTCGTCGTCGTCGTCTTCCATTGCGCCCGAGGGGACTTGGGCCAGAACCGCAACATTTGCCTGCTTGACCTCAGCCATCTCATCGTCCAACTCTGAATCGTCACTCTCTTCGTCGTCCTCGTCATTCAGGCCGGCGAAAGCATTTTGTCCCGCGGGAACTGCCTTGTTGATGTCGCCCCAATCCTTGCGCCGCCTCTGAATGTTCCTCGAGCTGTCCTTGCTCTTCTCGACCTTGTTTTCGGTGCGCTCAATCACTGCAATGGCCTTGTCCTGTGCGCTTTCTTGTCTCTTCTTGGCCCTAGAGTTCTGGGCTCTGCCACGCTTCTGCTTCTTGCTCACGCCGGCGCCCTGGTGAATGGCTAGCACGGAAGGGCGGTGGTCGATGGATTCCGCGGGGGCTCTGGCCTCCTTCAACGACTTGTCGGTGTCGATGTCAATCTCGGTGGCCCTCCTCGCTTCGCGCGAGTGCTTTGAAGGAGGAGCTGCAATTATGGTCAGTCTCGAGTAAATCGCATTCGTCTCTGTCTAAGTTTTTCGTACCTCTCTTCTTGGTAATTCCTCCCTTTGCCATTGTTTTGGTATACTGGGAATTCTCTTTTTTGTCGGAAGAGTGCGCACAACTGCTGTTCACAAAGACGTCGTATTGTTGCGCCAAAGTTAGTGCAGTGCGTGCAGATGCCCGCCGTGACAGATCCCTAAATTTTTGGGCATGTCCCCCACTGCGACAGCTGATAACGGAGACGATAAGCTTGTGATTGTCTATTTTAGCTCTGATCCCACTAAAAACCCAGCGTCAAGTTCCCAACAGCCCTGGCCATTGGCGCGCAAGCCATTATCTGTCAGACATCTGATCAGGATTACCAGACAACGACCTCCTCGAGACCCTTGCTCATGTGAGGCCACTTATTTCTTCTTTGAACATATTCCGTGCTCTGTCATTTTCGTCTTTCTGCTAAGCACACCAAAGCAGCTTCCTCCCTTTTCAAGTCTCTACCCTTTCCCAGATCATGGCTGGTGCCTCCGTGTGTTCTGCCAACTCAACCATGACCAGAAGGTGCCTCCAGCCCTGAAGCACATCGCAACCAGTACAATAATCCACCACCTCCTGCCATCGATCATCTCGGTGACATCGTCGCGCCTGCAGACCCGAGTCCTCAGAATGGACCATCGATACGCCTCAAGATCTCACCAACCTCCCGGCAGTCACGCATCGCAGTCCACTCAACATACTTGGCTCGAGTGGTCCAAAAACCCCACCGTTCTGATTGTCGCTGCCGGCATAGTATTTACGGCCTTCTACCAGTCGCTTCACTCTTCGCCTTTCCACCGGCACCGGCACCCTGGCGAGCTCCTGTGGGATTTCATCATCACTATTATACCTGCTGCGCTACTGTACGCACTCAACGACTGGCTCAACCCGTCCATGTTACACGGCCTCAAGTCTTCACGCCCACGAACCTTTGCTGCAAAGAGCGACTTGCTGAGAAAGCTACTAGGCATGGATCAGCCAGGGGGCGGCATCATTGGCACTGTCGCCAGCGCTTCCAAGAGCACTCTGTCTACACTGTCTGGCCATTCTCCCTTTAAGAGTGATCGGAGCAAGCCCGCCGGTCTAGGAAACACAGATTATTCCTGCTTTCAAAACAGCATTCTCCAAGGCCTGGTCTCGCTCGACCCCCTTCCAGATTATCTCGACAGCGCAAGAACAGATTCGGATGGAGACGATCAATCATCAAAGGATGGCTCTGCGAGCAGCTTGCAACAGCTGATCCGTCAGCTCAAGGATCACGAGAACAATGGGAAAACCCTCTGGACGCCTGCTAAGCTCAAGTCGCTCCACAGCTGGGAGCAACAAGATGCACAGGAATATTTTGCCAAACTCCTGGACGAGATCGAAAAGGAGGTTGTAAAAACTGCAAAGATCCAGACAAAACAGTCTGGACTGGAATCCGCTTTGAACAAGGATGACACGGAGAGCCAACACAGCGACGACAGCGGCTATCAATCTGTCACCACATCGTCCAAAGCAAGCTCCGAAACAAAGATTGCCCGTAATCCCCTCGAAGGAATGACTGCACAACGGGTCGCCTGCGTTCAGTGTGGATATTCGGACGGCCTATCGCTACAGCCATTCAACTGTATTACGCTCAATCTCGGCGTGGGGACGATGCAACATGATTTATACGAATTGCTCGACTCCTATACACAACTCGAGCCCATCGAGCAGGTTGAGTGTAACAAGTGCACGCTTCTTAAGGCGAGGCAGCTTCAAGCCGTGGTTCTCGAACATCTCAGCGGTAAGGCCGAAGTCATAGTGCAAGCAGCGAGATCGCGGCTCCAAGCGGTTGAACAGGCATTGGAAGAGGATGACTTTGAAGAAAAAACACTGAAAGAAAAGTGCAAAATCTCGGCGCAGCATCGCTCGAGTTCGACGAAAACAAAACAGGTTGTGATCGCCAGGCCGCCTAAGAGTCTTGCCGTACACGTCAACCGTTCTGTTTTCGATTTCAACACTGGTAGTATGTGGAAAAACATGGCTGCCGTCAAGTTCCCTCAGACTCTCGACCTGGGTCCTTGGTGTCTGGGTAGTGCCGACAACACCGCTGCATTCCGCAAGCAGTCCTTGGTGAATATTGAGACAGACGACATCAGCCGTGAAGAGGAAACTTGGGTGTCGGATCCCAAGTCGTCCATGATAGCCGGCGCCCGGCATCCATCGCAGATTAGCGGACCGATATATGAGCTGCGCGCTGTCGTCACACATCAAGGGCAGCATGAGAATGGCCACTATATCTGCTATCGAAAGCACAATTCGAAAGAAAGCAGCAAGTCTCGAACAAGCTCGTCTGATGCGGAGACGGAGTTCACAGACGCGGAGAAGAGTTCAACCGACTCTAACACGGATGAAGAGGACACGCAGAAATGGTGGCGTCTCAGCGATGAAAGCGTCTGGGATGTCACGCAGGACGATGTCCTAGGCCAAGGCGGAGTCTTTATGCTGTTCTACGACTGCGTGGACCCTCAATCAATTCTAACATCCGAGCTGGAGACCGAGCAAGGTGCCGAAGTATCACGGGAACCGCCATCTCTTCAATCGCTATCTCTAAGAGCTCATGGCGAATCTACAAGCAAAGATGTAACCAGCGCGCCGGCCACCGACCAGCCACTAAATCGCACGGCTATGGCAAGAGACAACTTTATCAGTGAGCTTCTGAGTAGGCCAAACTCCTGAATTGCGTCATTGCCAGACCGAACTTTGGCGGATCATCGACTCTAGACTTGAAAAGTGTTAAGAGAGTACTTCATCTAGACAGCTTCGTGCCGACTCTCTCCCGACGAAGAGCGACCAATATAAGACGACTCGGTGCACAAGGAGACAGTAAAGATAGGTTTTAGATTTTATGGAATCATGATTGATTCCAGCCCCGCGATTGAGCGATGACTAGGACCAGTCAAACAACTTAGCAGCATAGCGATGGCGTTTTGATCAATGGTATACTAAATAGGTAGTGAATACCAGACATGTTTCTGTCAAAGCAGTTCTTCAAGTGCGGAATTATTAGCTGGTAAACTGTCACTCAAAGAAGTACTGTCACGAAGTGACGATTATGCAAATGAAATTGCAGCCTGGCCTGTGGCTCTGGGTGAATGCGTAAACCATGAGAAATTTTATATATGCATGATGGTAGTGACAGTCAGAGTGACTCAAGCTTGAATCTGAGTGTAGATATGCCAAGAACTGATCCGGCGAGAAGATCACAGTTGCAGAATTATTGTCTAGGAATGCATAGCTTGGATTATTGGATTTTATATACTTTATCGCTTATCGTTCCGGCGGTCCCACTTATGCAGCAACCAAGCTCCATTCTAAATCATCAAGCAACGGCGCGCTCTGCGTAAACTTAAGCTACAGTTCCTTCAGGTATTTGCAACCAGCCAGTCCTTTTAGCACTTTCTGGCGCCCACATCACAACCCAGCGCAACACGAAACGAAATTAGCTCGGCACCCAACGGTCTATTATCAGACGACCAGCTAGGAGGTCACTTTGTCGAGCTCAAAAGATTCTCAGCGCATTGAAGGAAGCTCCCTCCCTCTCGTGGGTCGACACAATCCAAGCGCCCACCAGCTGCGCTCTCAACCCGCCGCGCGCAGAGAGGCACGACGAACGACGGACAACATGGTCATCAAGCCGCGCATCCAGCGGCACTACGCCGGCAAGGCGCGGGGCGGCGACTCGTCCTCCGAGGACAGCTCCGACGACGAGCAGCCGCAACAGCAGCAGCAGAAGAAGAAGACCCCGGCGCCGCCGCCCAAGGTGCCTTCGGCGGGCAGGATCATCAGCTCGGGCCACGCGCCCGCCCGGCCGGCGCCGCAGGAGCAGAAGCGCGTGACGGCCGAGGAGCTCGAGAGGAAAGCCGACGAGGAGGGCTTCGTGACCGAGGAGGAGAGCGGAGGCGACGACGCAGGGCCCGGCGCCAAGGGTGACGATGACGGCGGTTCGAGCTCGGGGGAGGAAGAGAGCGACAGCGAGGAGGAGGAGAGCAGCGACGAGGACGACAGGCCAAGGCGGAACCTCATGATCCGGCCCAAGTTCATTCCCAAGTCACAGCGCAACGCGGCGCAAGGAGGGCAGCAAACGGCGGGCGGCGAGGACCTCGAGAAGGCGGAGAAAGAGGAGGCCGCGCGCCGGCAGGCCGAGGCGGACGCCATGATCGAGGAGCAGATCCGCAAGGACCAGGCGGCCCGGGCGGCGGGGCGCATGTTCTGGGAGGACGGCGACGAGGCCGGAAACCAAGGGTCGGACGTGGACACGGAGGACGACGCGGACCCCGAGGCCGAGGCGGCGGCGTGGAAGGTGCGCGAGCTGCGGCGCATCAAGCGGGACCGCGAGGCCGTCGAGGCGCGCGAGCGCGAGATCGCCGAGGTCGAGCGCCGGCGGAACCTGACCGAGGAGGAGCGCCGCGCCGAGGACGAGGCGCACCTGGCGAAACAGCGCGACGAGCGCGACGGCCGCGGCAAGATGGCCTTCATGGGCAAGTACTTCCACAAGGGCGCCTTCTTCCAGGACTCGGAGGAGGCCGGCGCGCTCGCCGCCCGCGACGTCATGGGCGCCCGCTTCGAGGACGAGGTCGACCGCTCCCTGCTGCCCGCCGCCCTGCAGATGCGCGACGCCACCAAGCTCGGCCGCAAGGGCGCCTCAAAGTACCGCGACCTCAAGTCCGAGGACACGGGCCGCTGGGGTGAGTTCCGGGACCACCGGCCGGGGCGCGAGATGAGGGATGGCGACTGGAGGGGCAACAGGGACAGGGACGGGCCCGGCGGCGCCAACGCCATACCGCTGGGCGACAGGAGAAAGGACCGCGACGACGCCAGGGATCGGAATGACTACAGACCGCGGGACGACGGCGACCGCCAGAGGAGGCGGCGGTCGAATTCTAGGAGCAGGTCGCCGAGGAGAGATCGCGATCGCGACGACTATGGTCACAGACGGAAGAGGGACTCGTCGCGGGAGGCTGATCGGTACGAAGGGGACAAGCGGAGACGGGTGGACTCGAGGTAGAAGGAGATATAACTCTACGTTGTGGATATATCCTTGGCGAAATGAAATCATTGATAATACAAAGCTGCCAAATATTACTTTCCGGTTGTTACGATTTCCAGGAACATGATTGTGTTGTCCATGAACTGTATCGATATGCCATCGCAAGCCTAGCTTTCACAGCCATGGACAAGATCACAGATCCATCGGTGACTTTCATTGACAGCAACATACTGTTGACCGGCAAGTATCTTGAACATGATTATTTACACTGTAGTAGCAGCTCCGTTTTTATATCCTCGTAATCTCAATCCTAGCTCTCTCAAATACCTTGTGACTGACCATGGCGCTTCCAACCTCTTCCGCGCCCAGCTTGGGTGGGTACAGCGTCATGCGGGCATAAGTACCGGCGCCCCTGCGTTTCGAGAGGTAGCCGGGATTGATGACCAGCACGCTTTCGACGACCTGTTATATCTGTTAGCACGGGATTATTCACATACGACCGTATGAAGACTCGGTGAGTATGGTATCCCTTACCTTGGCAAAAGGCGGCAGCGCGCTGGGCACGACCAACACGTCGGGCCGGACGTTGACCATGTCGCCCAGCCTCAGGTAGCTGGTGTCGAGCATGGAGCCCGTGGCGACGCCGTCCGCCGTGCCCGTCTTGGGCAGCTTGGTCCGGTCCATGGGCGGGAAGAGGGGGAAGTAGTGCCGCTGCTCGATGAGGTACCGCGGCAGGCGGCTCAGCAGCTGCGCGTCGCTCGGCCTCCCGCCCACGAGCTCCTCGGACCGCAGCTCGAACAGCGGGTCCTGCGAGGAGATGCCCATGACGACCTCGTTCAGGGACAGCGCCATCGGGTTTCCGACGATGCGGACTTGCCTCGGGAGGCCCGTTTCTTTCTTCGGGAAAGGGTCCTGGGGCCAGGAGACGTGCTTGGCAATGACGTCGCGCACCGAAGGCACCAGCAGAATCGTGACGGCCGGGTTGGAGGCGGCCAGGCGTATCAGGGCTGGCGAGATCATATACTTGAAGACGGTGACCATCGTGGCCGACTCGTCGACTGGCGCGTCCTCTGGCAGGTCGAAATCGCCAGTGGCAATGAGAGGATGATCCACGTCGATGAAAGGGCCAGTCAAGACGAGGGCATCGGCGTACGTGTCGGCGGCTTGGCTGCAGAGGGCATGGAGCGGCTCAAAGTCCAAGTTGTCGTCCGCCGTGTAAGGACCCGATCCAAAGATGACGTTCAGGGGCGCGGGTTCGTCGTCGGACTCCATGGCATCCGGCCCTCCTCTCAGCCGCTCCCGGTGCGTCTCGATGGCTGCGGGCGTCGACGCGGCATTGTGGAGCAGAGGAATCTGGAGTACTTCTGTGACGGTGAAGTCGGTTCCTGATGTGTTGATACCCTTGAAGGCAACAACCTGGCCCGGGAAGAGCTGGAAACCCGGCAGCTTTTTCAGGTTCAGAGGTATTCTCAGGCCACCTCCCGTCCTCCTCGAGGTCTCCAGAACCAAGGAAGCAGCATTCAGCTTGCCCTCCAAGGAGTCGGATGCGATCCTACCGACCGCGTAGATCTCCGAGGTACTCTGACTTGCGGCGCTTCCAAACTCTGTGTCGTCGAGCTTGTAGTGCTCTTTCACGAGGCCTTGGAACTCATCTATCCTGTCGTCCAGAATCTCTGACGCTTCCGATAATTTCATGGCGAGGGGCTTGTACGCTAGTTTCTTTTGATCAGACGCCGCTGTGAGCTTGATGCGAGACTCTCCATAAGGCGCAATCGGAGGTTCCGCGGGTTTAAGGTGGTTGTTGAGCACTTCAGTCACATCTCCAGCGTTTTGTCTGTCATTGAAAGCAGCGACCCTAAATCTGTCAATAGTTTGCTTCCCTCTTTGGTGAAAGCCACTCACTTGGTGGTGGCGTTCATGTCATTCAGATGCCGGTCCACAGTATTGGACATCTTAGCATCCGGCGAGCTATCTGGATGACCGCCTCTAACCCGTGACACCGAGGGGGTTTCCGGCTTCCGCCGTGCCGACGAGTTTCTGTTCAACTTTGCTGCGCCGGGTGTAGTCATGCCCTCCAAGCTGCAGACAAGGTCAGTATCCTGTTGAGCTTCATCTATAGCGCAAGAGAGACGGCCACTGACATGCCAAACACGTCACCGGCGTTGACGTTGCCCTTGCCCGTGGCCCTGGGGGTTGCGCCCGCCCTCTTTTCCGTCTTGACATGAGCGTGCTGAGTGCGCGACTCGCGCTCCAGGGCATCCTGTATGTCACGCTTCAAATTTCGAAGGGTGTCGACGGACAGCTTCATCTCGTCCATATCCAACTTGATACAGTAGCTCTCCCATTTGAAGAACAAGTCCTGGGCCGACAGGGAGTAGAGGCGCATGATGGACTGCAGCTCGGCCAGCATGTCGGGCTCGAGGGGCTTGTCGCCCAGAGCGAAGCGCTCATTGAGTTCCTGAACTTCTGCATCCGCCATCTTGAAATCGCGTAAAAAAGGTCTTCAGAATTGAAATATATGATTATAAAAAAAGGCTCAGCCAGCGGAGCAGAAGATGATGACTGTGCAACCTTGACGGTCGATTTCTGTTCAACGTTAAAGTTTCCCAGGCACGAGACGCGACTAAGACGCGTCGAGATGCTAAAGTGGTTTTATGGCGGGGTCATTCAATGCGAGCCTGACTAAGGAAGGTACTTGGGTACATGCCTCCATTTTCTATACATAGGCCGAGATGCAATTCTGCCAACGGCACACTCCTAGGTTAGGGGTTTTATTTACCAAAATTTGCAACTTCTAGCATCATCAGTTACCTCTCAACAGTAACTCGAGGATCATTTGCTGCTGTCACGCGTTGAGTCTCTTCGGATACTCAAGGGGCTCTGCTGGGGCCAATACACAGCAAGTTGTTCAGTGACTTTGTGCTCACGCATACGATCGAGTTCAGCTGCCTCATCCGTGAATGAAATGTATATAGGTCGAAAGAGATCGTCAGGGACTTTGAAGTCTGTAGTATTGCGAAAGTCAATGGCACTGTGGACCACCCCTGAATTACTACTAAAAAGAAGAGTGCTCCCTTACTTACAATTACCAGGTAACCTTGAGTTTTATCGCCAAGGCTAATGATTGGTCCCCAGTTAGGTATAATACAAACATTGGCTTGGTTCTACTATGACCTTATGTGGTGGCCTAGACACGAACTCTGCGACTGTCTCGACTCTTCAGATTCCGATATATTATTCATGAGCACCGACATCGCTTTATACATGTTAATGTCCCATGTTGAAACGAGACTCTATGTAATGTAGACATTTCGGAATCCGCGGGCACGCTTTCCTGTAGCTCTATTTTACCATTGTAAAGCATCTCCTTAGGGTCCCCAGTGGCAGGCGCAATCTGCGGCTTTGCGTTGTTGGCATACGCACCATCGTGTGTTCAGAGATTTGTCGAGCCACAAAAAAAGATCCACGCCGGGCTGGAAGCCTGGGAGCACAACGCTGAACGGTGCCCTCGGATGCGCACAAAGTCCAAGATCCAGAGAGAATTGCCCGAGAGAGAGACCGATGATACGGATGGAAGCAGTGCTGGAAGCAGTGGGTCGTGGCGGGGAGGCGCTGGGAGTTGCTGGAGCCCCAGGACGCTATTCCGTAGGAACCCAACGCCGCGGTTACCAGTACGTTAGCCTCATTTTGGGGGGAAGCATTGCAGCTGCAGGACACCCATAATTCAGGGCCTCCCCCAGTAAAAGTGAGGTAGCAGTGCAGTTGGCAAGGCCCCCGGGCGGTCATCCAATCCCATCCAATTTTTGAGCTGAGCTGACTGCAGTCTTCGAATTTGACCATTTCGGGAATTAACGAAATTGACAAGCCCGTCCCGTTCTCTTTCGGACCCTGCGACCTTTTTCTCTCTTCACACCTCCTCTCCCCCTGCTCGGTCTGCGTTGCTTGCCTCCCTACTTCAGATAGATCTGCTTTTTTTGCACTCTCCGCCCATACTTTTTCTGAATTGCTTGCCCAGAGTCAGCCCGTGGTTTTTACTGCCTAGGTAGCAAAAACACGCAAGTCACGCACCCATACCGCCACTTTCGCCGTTTTTCGGCCACCCACAGCAATCATGGCAGCACCCCTGAAAACGCCACTCCTGGCCCCGGCTTCTCACTGCGTGCCGCCAGAGAGGGCCGTCATCAACGAGGAGCAGCAGTCCAAGTATGACTGGCTATTGGAAAAGGCAAAGGGCTGGAAAGACATTCCTTCCACCCAGGGCAAGGCCGGCCCGCTCACCGAGCGCGAGAGGCAGTGGCTCACCCGCGAGTGTCTGCTGCGCTATCTGCGCGCCGTCAAGTGGAAGAAGGAGGATGCCGAGAAGCGCATCATCGAGACACTGACCTGGCGGAGAGAGTACGGCGTCGACGAGCTCACTGCCGACCACATCTCGCCAGAGAATGAGACGGGAAAGCAGATCATTCTCGGCTTCGACAAGCAGGGCAGGCCGTGCCAGTACCTGAACCCGGGCCGCCAGAACACCGAGGTTTCTCCCCGGCAGGTGCAGCACCTGGTGTTCATGGTGGAGCGCGTCATCGAGATCATGCCGCCCCAGCAGGAGACCTTGGCTCTGCTGATCAACTTCAAGTCTGGCAAGAGCAGGACAAACACGGCACCTGGTATCGGCCAGGGCAAGGAGGTCCTGAACATTCTGCAGACCCACTACCCGGAGAGACTGGGCAAGGCGCTCATCATCAATGGTAAAACCACCCTGATATGACATGTGGCGCTTTCATATTTGCTGACACCTGAAACAGTGCCTTTCATCGTCTGGGGTTTCTTCAAGCTCATCACGCCATTTATTGACCCTCTGACCAGGGAAAAGCTCAAGTTCAACGAGGACATGACGCAATATGTCCCCAAAGAGCAGCTGTGGAAGGAATTCAACGGCGAGCTGGACTTTGACTACGACCACTCTACGTACTGGCCTGCACTTATGAAGCTTTGCGAGGAGAGACGCGCAGAGCGCACGAAGCGATGGGAAGATGGCGGCAAGCACATTGGTGAGCTCGAGGACTACCTGGCCGGACAGCTTCCTCACGGCCTCACGGTTCCCGCCATCAAGGAAATCGACAAGGAACGTTCCAGCACCTCGGATACCGAGATTGACCCCCAAGAGCTGGTACAGAGGCTGGAGTCTGTCAAGGTCACGGATGAGAGGCCTGCCGTCTTTGATGCACCGCCGCCAACATCACCGCTTCCCGAGTCTCATAATGCAGCATAAATAATGAAGAACGATTTACATCGGATGATTGGACATAGATCAATTGAAGACAAACATGTATATAGATACTATAGATGGATTAGACTCTTAAAAGGGGCGGGCAGCAGCCGGATAATTTAACCATCTAATATCTTCATACCTATTGACTTGGAGTACAACCACCCCCGGACCGTTGGACCGTTTGTACCTATCAGACCCCGGCCAACAGCTAGAGTTGCAGCGGGCGCATTCCGCGTTAGATAGGGCGGCCCCACACCAGACCAACGTCAACCCCAAGTCGACCCTGGCAGCAGGGCGCCCGAACGGTCAATTGGAAGAAGCTCTTCTCTTCCGAATCACACATACACCTTCGCAGCAATGTCGAATTTCCAACCGACAAAGGGCCTGGGAGGCTCCAGCAAAGAGTCGCCCGGCCTCCGGTACCCGACAAATGGCAAGACCATCTACCACCGGCCGCTGAACCGGACCAAGACGGCCGAGCTCAGCGGCGCCGCCTTTGCCTACCTGTTCTCCGAGATGGTTGGTTATGCGTCCAACAAGATCGCAAGCATCCAAGATCTGGAGAAGCGGTAAGTGGTCTTATACCTCTGGCTGAAAATACAGTCACCCAGCACCATCATCTACCGAACCGACCTGTCGAACACGAGCTCCTCATATCATTGCGCAACTCGCCAGCTCCACGTCCCCTGACTGACTCTCGCGCCCCCAAACTTGCAGACTCAACACGGCCGGCCACCCGATCGGGCTCAAGCTCCTCGACCTCCTCCTGCACCGCGAGCCCGTGCGGACGCAGACGCGGCCGCTGACCATCATCCAGCTGCTGCACTTCATCAAGCTGAACCTGTGGCAGCACCTGTTCGGGCGGGCGGCCGACGGGCTGGAGAAGTCGTCGGACCCGTCCAAGCCCGACGAGTACATGATCATCGACAACGAGCCGCTCGTGAACCGCTACGTCTCGGTCCCCCGCAACATGGACCAGCTCAACTGCGCCGCCTACGTCGCCGGCATCGTCGAGGGCGTCTGCGACGGCTCCGGCTTCGCCGCCCGCGTCTCGGCCCACACCGTCCGCCAGCCCGGCGAGGAGGAGGGCCGCGAGATGTGGCCCGGCCGCACCGTCTTTCTCGTCAAGTTCTCCCCCGAGGTCATGGAGCGCGAGGGGTTCCTGGGCAAGAGCTAGATGAGGATGATCAAGACTACTGGAGAGGTAGTGAAAGCACAGACAGGAATGCTATTCGCCGGCTAGAGAACCAACTCGCGATCGTCGACTCTCTGCGCGGGAGAAAAGGAACAAGCAATGATGGGAAAAGACAGACGACGCTCGATGAAAGCGCAAAGATTCGTGGTATACAAGTCTCAGGGAGTACACAGTCATTACCCCTTTTACAGAGACGCATATGGATCGGAAGATATACCCACGCCACAAGACACGACATGGAAGAAAGGGAAACCAGCATCCCGGATATTGATTTAGCGCAATGGAAATGCAAATGCTTCTGATTTCTCTCTTGGTTGATCTGATTCTTATTCCCTCGAATCATGCCCATGTCGTCCTGTGTGAACGCCGCAAACGCCATGCCGTGATCTCTTTTTCCCTTGGCCGATGCTCATAATGGCTCAAAACGGACTTCCTTCTGTAATACAGTGATGCCTCTTCATACTTTGTCCCCTGGTCCATTGGCCACGAACCACATCACGAAGCCATCACACCCATCCCCGTCCCTCCTCCCTGACATCAATCACCGGGGCAGCCCCCTCGCCAGCCCACCACCACTCCCCTTTGCGCCGGTGCCGGCGCCCACAGCAGCCGCCACACCCCTCCCTCCTCCCCCTCCTCCTCCTCCAGCCCCGGCGGCAGGTCCCTGGCTCATGAGCGCGCCGAGCCCGAGGTCGCGCCAGGCGGGCTCGCCGCGGCCGCGCTGCGTGGCCCTTTGGATGCCGAACGCGGCGTGCTGGTCGGGCACGACGTCGTCCTCGTCCTCGGGGTTGACGGGGCGGTGCTGCGGCGGGACCCAGACGTCGTCGTCGGGCAGGCGGGCGTGCGGGCCGCAGAAGTCCTCGAACAGGTCCGCGTGCCGGGCCGCGTGGAGGTGGACTTGGGTGTGGCACGAGTCTTTGTTCTGGAGACAAGGGTCAGTGGGAGGAAAGCGGGAGAGGAAGGATTGTAGACGGGGTGTAGGTTTGTTTGGAAATGGAGAGGTCTTCAAGATCGCCGGGTATGATACCATGGTGTTTTTTCTTCGGGGACAGGCCAAGTGGCAGGAACAGGACATAGAAGAGTTGAAATATACCATGTTGAATCACTCGAATCGACTCGTACGCGGCGAATTGCCCTTTCTTACAATCTTACAGTGCCCTTGTCGATTGCTTTCCCTGATCAGAGGATAGTAAAGTGACTATTCTGTTTTTGTTGACTTTGGTTACTGTTCGGGCTTGGAGATGGGGCGCGCGGCACGAGCCGAAGTTGCAGGTCGCTCCGGGTGCGGGGGGCCACTTTATTAGAATGGCAGCGGGGCCATGTGCTTGATCTAAGAAAACAGTGAACTGGAAAGCCAGCGATAAGAGCAGCCGCAGAAAAAAAGGTGTGACGCAATCTTGGGGCGGCTATCATGGGCGCGGATAGTATTCAACATGGGATTTTGCTTCACAATGTTGATAATTATTATCGACTCCGTCGACCGATACTTTATTTTGTATACTACAGCAGTGTCATTATGTCTTTATATTTGTGTGTATACAGTGAAGTAAGACTTTTGAGGGGTCCAGTCATGATTCTTGTTTTCCCAAAGTAATTGAAACCACTGCAAGACACTTTTTACACAACCATATAAAAACATGCAACACAATAATATACCGAAATGAGCGTCACCTATCCGACCGCATCTCTGGATCATAAGCGTAGATCCCAGTCACAAGAACCTGACAGGCAGAGAAAAGAAAAAGTGATCAGCGCGTTACCCCAAGGTCCCGAGACGAATCTCTCGCAGTTTCAGAATGAACATGGAGAAAAAAGCAATCTGGTGGACGCCGATCAGTGATCATCCAACGGCACGCCTGAATGAGCGTTTGATTGGAACTGCTATGCCATCACGAGATATGCACAGCATGCACGCCATTGAATAAGATCTCATGATCTCCATGTGTACACACGTATTTGAACGTCCACTTTGCAATACAACATCTCATGATTTCCATATATCGCCATAAAAGAGTACACCTCTTATGGGAGGAGTGATACTCTTTGAAATGTTATTGTATTCATGGTACCAATGCTTTGTGTATGTAATAGGAGTGGTATCATGCATTTCTTCGAGCCCATCCCAGTTCGCCATTTCCGAGATTATGTGCTGTCAGAGCAAGACGGTTTCTCGCCTGATCCAGCTTCGTTCTCGAGGTATCATCATAAAAGCCGGCAACCCATCCCCGCGCGCAAAATGTCTTCTTCTTCTAAGCCAAATAAACGACTGGTAATCAACTTTCGGAGCTCCGTTTCCATTTCCTTTGCCGAAACGCCTTTGCCCAATGATTGAATCAAACGATTGATGAATGCACCCCGCTTTCCTCCGTATGCTTGAGATTCTCTCTCAACCAATATTGTTGTCGCGCTTCTAGACTCGCTGCTGTTTTCGAAATGAGACGTCCCTCCGCTAATTCCGTCTGCGGCCCGTAGTAATGTCGCTGCGGCTCCTATCCCGTGCAGCACCCATACGTACAGCATCACTGTAGCTCGGAATTGGCGGGTTGTAATTCGAAGGCCGGAGCGTCGCAGCTGATGCTCCTCGGCTCCGTGTGGTACGAATGAGCGGCGCCCGGTCGCTGTCCAGACTGCTTCGGGAGTCTTCAGCGTCCGACGACTCGGGGCTGGTGTACTCGGGCGGCGGGTGCGCGGCCTCGTGAAGCCCTAGTCCAACGACATCAACCACGTGCTCCCCAGTCGTGTTTGCGGCATAGCTGCTACTACCTTCGCCAGCCTCATCGTTGGGCACCAGTTGAGCCAGGGAAATATCCGTAGGACTTCGCTGGGGTCCGGGGCTCGTTGGTGGTAACACCCTATAGTTTCCACTTCTCGTTCTCGCGTGACCCGTGTCCAGGGTTGGTCCTCGGCTGAAGGTCTGTACGGATTGTGAGTAGCTGTGGCCTCGTGCAGGCGACCCCACGTATCCATCTTTCCGGCCAGACTCGAGCAAGATGCTGCCTTGCTCGCTGCCATAAGGAGGCGGCGGCGCAAGGCTGCCAGTCATGGGTGCCAGGCCCCACTTCTTCACGTTGGCTTCGATAAAGACAAAGCCGGCCTGTCCGAAGTTTACATGTACGATGCAAGGGCCGTTTGCGCCGATCGAGGGGAAGAAGTTGGGTGTCTTGAGGCCGTGGGCGACATCTTCCAGCTTCTTGCCGTTGCGCGTAAAGAAAATAGTTCCAGTCCTTGGCCGGTATCCGATACCTATCACATCGCCCTGAACGATACCTGGCCCATACGGAGTAGAGGTAAAGGGCTGATTAAATCGCCGGTGGCCAGTCGATGTATAAGCAACCGAGTATTTGTGAAATCCTAGAAAAGCATCAGCACAGCGCACGTGTATCTCGACTTCTATACGACAACTTACCAGGTAGTCGGAACAATGGATACGGTTTCGTTGCCATGCCTATGCTCAGCAAGGTGTTCTCGGGCTTATCGTAGATTTTGGCCTCCCAGTAATACACTTCGTTTTGCTTGGGCACTGGCAGATTGCTCTGGACGGTGCATTCCGAGTCGAAGAACTCGACCTCTGTCCTGCCTTCGACAAAGCAGTTGGCGATTTCCAACTCGGGCTCAAACTCCCACGCAGACACGCCCTTCTCCTGGATGGCGAGATATTGTGACAAGGAAATGTCGGTCTGGACCGACTCTGGAGGATTTGATTGAATAAAGGCTGCAGTCGGGCTGGGGTTAGTATACTCGTTTCTCACTTTCGCGTGCATGGACGAGTGGGCTTGGATATCGCAAATGCAGCGAGAGAACAGGCACCTACCTTTCGCTCTTAGATACTCGGTCCGCGACATGTCGTCCATGGTCTCCAAGGCCTCGGCCTCCTCCCGCGCGAATGCCTGTTCATCGTCATATTCGCCGGGGCGCCCGATGCGATCGAGGAAGATACGACCGGAAGTCGTGTAGCGGAAGAAGTAGATGACGAGGAAGATCAGGGCGATCAGGATGGCAGACCCAAAGGAGGAGAGGAGACCGATGATGACGCCGTTCATGGTGGGCGAACTCAGCGACATAGTCGTCGCAGCGTCGTGTGCTGCGATTCTCAAGAGGGGCTGGGGTTGAATCGGTCGCGGTCGGGTCGGCTTGGTTGTTGTTGTTGGTGGTGGTGAGTGTGGGTGTGTGAGGTGAGTGGCGCTACCGTTCGATTATGGTGCCGTCACCGTCTCGTGCCTGTCATCCGGGGTATCAGGCTAGGTCGAGGAGCGACGGCCTCGAAGCGACTAGAAACAGGGCGTAGGCGAGGTAGAAGAAGGAAAAAGAGCAGATGGAAATGAAAGTGCGAGGGTCGACCTCGATCGCAAGCCAAGAAGGGTAGATGAGGGGACGAGTGTGCGTTGGTGTGTGTGTTGTTTGGGGGAGACGATTGAGTTTGTGTTGGAGGAGGAGAATGGGAACGGATCGATTGATTGATTGATTGATTCGTCTCTCTCTGCCTCCCAAGAGCGGGTCGGAGGAGCCGGTGCGGTGCCAAAGGTGAGTGGACGACTGGGAACTCTGGAACTCTGGCTGGTCTGGATGGAGTAGCTAAGGCTGCTGCGCTGCGCTGGCCCTAGGTGGCTCTACTTCTCAACATGGGTGCCAATGCAGGTGGGTTCTTGGGAAGAGGTGTGTGACAGTCGGAACCTCAGGTCAGGTCCTGGATGCTTGGGTGCTTGGGGGGAGAAAAAAGGCTTGTGTGTCTGGCCGCCGCCCGCAGCTTTGTTTGTGCCTCTTTTTCTGGGACGGGGATTGATGCGTCGGGTCAGGACAAAACTTTGAACTTTCTCTACCTAGATAAAGCTTCTCGGACCACCAACTCAGCAAACTTGCGGGACTTGTCCAGCCCAAAAAGTTGCAAGGGCGCGTTTCCGTTCTTTTGCTCTGGCTTATTTTCATTTGGCTTATTTACTTCGTAATTCTTGTCCAGTTCATCGTGCATGTGCTTTTTTTTCCTATGTCGAGGGGGAGAGGGGCGGGCGGTACGTAGATCCTCTGGCGACAGGCACCTAAGGCATCATAACCCACAGGCAAGACAGGCCTAGGTTAGGTTAGTACTTGATGCGTACGCAGGAGTCAGGACGCAGACAATGCGTCCAGAACAGAGAGTAGCTTGTTACCCAATCAAGCCGAGTGATCCGGAGCAGAGATGGATATGAAGTACAGCAACCAGCGTTTTTCTTTTCTATTTTCTGTAAATTTTTTTTTTCCTCGGCTGGGAAATGGGGATCTCACCGGAAAGACCAGGAAGTAAAAGAGTTGTAAGCGGTCGCAGCTGAACTGACGATGCGCCCTCTCCACAAATGAGTTCGTCTGACAGGGGAACAAAAGGAAACCATCAAAGGCCATCAAGGGCGGCAAAAAGCAAAAAGGTCATCAAGTTGAAGATGCGGCAGACGACCAAAGTTTATCATCAGCCTGACAAGAGAATAGTTGTTGTATCACAGACAACATGCTGACTCTTATCTCCAGCTCTAGGGACTGATGAGATGGGCATAGCCTAACATAAGCAGATCCGGTGATGGAAGAATGCGATTCACCCAGCTGACCCAAAAGAGACAGAGGTTACCCTATCGGGATTTCTCGTTGGTCACCACTCGTTCATTACTCGTCACTCTATCTACAGAGTAGATAACATCGGTAATGTGCTCTGTATTGTAATTACTGTATCGCCGCGAAAGAGGATACTCACCTCACCCCCTACGGATAAGCGATGCGCGACATTGGAGGACCAGGGGGGGTCGATGATTCTGTCTCACATGGATGGTCTGTTTAGCACATCGCATCTCATGCCATCTCATCACCCAGGTACCTTGAATAGGCATCTTTTTTGTGGCGGGGGAAACTTTGTGAAAGGCCACAGGTCGCCAGAGCGACCATGCAGCCTGAAAACGAAAAAGGCGAGAGGTCCCTGATGTCTGTTCTTCAGCGCTGCCTGGCTGCTGAAAGTGACGGATCCTGGAACCTGGAGTCTTTCAGTCTCGGTAGGCGGCTTGGGCGGGTTCCAGCATTCAGAACCCTGGACGCGCTGGAGTCCTGGACAGTGAGCAGAGTGGCACTGCAGATTCGTAGCCCTTCAGCAGCCAGGAAACCCTTGCCAGCGCTCCCGTCGGCCCCGGCGCCAGGATTGCAGCAGACCGATCGGCATTTTTCCAATGTACCAAGGTTCCTCATTTTTATATATTTTTGGCATTCGCTTGTGAAGAGTTTGGTTGAAGCAATATCGACGAAATTCCGAATGGCCTCAGGTCACTTTAGCAATACGACGAATACACCAACCTACACGATCTAGAACAAACCCCTTTCTTCTCCGGCTTACGTATGTCTCGAACGTCTCATGCGCTTGGCCTCCGAATTCCTGCGGCCTGCCCCCAGCCTCAGGGACTGCTTTGCGCCTAATGAAACAGCCGTCTTCTCGCCTTGCCATTATGCAGTGCCAATTCAGCTCCCCCATTTGGCCATGCGCGTTGCACTCTTTTGTTTCAAAAGGGGACCTGCTGTGCCTCTCTCCCCGACATACCGAATACTTTATATGCACGTGCTCTATGATTATCTCTTTTTTTTTATTTTTGGAAACATGAAAGATACAGCACTACAATAGCAAGCGGCATCGTTGATCCCAAATCTTATCATTTAGGTATATCGTGGAATTATCAGTTTATCTTAGCTGCCGTCCCCCGACCTAAGATCGCTTTCATGCAGGGTCATGATAGTGCGTCATTGTCAGGATGTAAAAGCACAGCCTGCCTGACCAGAATCCTTCGGGTCCATGCCACAGCCCTAGCCACACACAGTTGCTGACTCGACTAGCCAGATTTTGCTGGGTTGAAGTGCCCTGTTACTATTCAAGACGGCATCTTTTATCTACCAATGCCATGGCTATTCCGAGGTTTGTATTTTGCTAATTTCCGATATCGGCTATTCATTCGTGAGGTTTGGAATACTGTAGATGCGATTCTTGCGTTGAAATCATGACCAGTATCGCTGAAAGCTGTAAATTTGAGTGACCAAATGAAACTCATCATCTTTGTTGTAGAATGCAGTCGGCAGCCCCATAGGACGCCTAGATGAAATGGGAGCTGCCTTTGCGGTTGCAGTCGTTACCAGTCATTTCGACTGCCAGACCAGATTATTGTGTGATACAAAGACATCCAGAAATATCCTTCGTCGGTACCTGACACGTCCAGGCTGTGCTCCTACAAACGTGCCGGTCGAACCTCCGGATATGGGTGCGTAGTGGACATTGCTAAAGCTGCAGAGTCCCGGCGTTGCTAACGCGGACTTCTGCTTCGCCTTCTCGGTCGACTGCGACTGCGCTCTCTTCTGTCGCGCCTATCATCAGGACTGCGCTCTCGTCTGGTTCGGCGGTCCCTGTCCCTGTCCCGGTCACGATCTCCCCTGTCGCGGTCTCGGCTCCGATCACGTTCGCGGCGTCGGCTCCGGCTTCTGCTTCTGCTACGCCGTCTCTCGCGTCTGTCATCTCGGTCGCGATCCTTGGGCTTGTCGCGACGGTCATCTCTGGTATCGTGGTCTCTCGTGCGATGATCCCGGGCCCGATCACGATCGCGGTCTCCCTCTCGGTCCCGTTCTCTGTCTCGCTCGCGATCCGGGTCACGGTCAGTGTCGCGCTCGTTTTCGCGATCTCTTCGTCTATCTTCGCCAGGACGATAACGGTCTATATCATCGCCGACTTGAGGCCCTGTACGCTTGGCTTCGGGAGATCGCTCGCTGGTACTGCGTCTGTCATCGAGGCCGGGAATAGGCAGGCCTTTTTGGCGGGCTTCACGCTGAGCGGCTAAATAGGCCTTGGCTTCTTGCTCGCGTTTCTTGATCTCGCCCACTTTCCATACTTCGACGACATCTTGCTTGGACGCAGTAGTAGGGCGTGATCGTGACCTACTGCGACGATCCCGAGTCTTCTCTGTGCGATCACTAGTTTTCTCGGGCTCCTTGGGCTCCTTGGGCTCCTTGCTGCGTGCTCTTCTGGTGGAGCGGCTTCGGTCTCTGACTTCGGTGCGCAAACGCGATCGACTTCTGTCTTTTCTTTCAACACGCTCGCGCGGCGAGCGCGATCTTTCGCGGCGTTCTGCCCGGTCACGCCTGTCGCGAAGACGCGATCTGCTACGCTCACGTCGTCGGCTTCGACTCCTCTCCTTCCTGTCCCTTGAACGGCTTCGAAGTCGTCTGTCCCGATCATCTCGACGTCGAGAGGTACTGCGATCTCTGGCTCGCGCTTCTCCCGGTCGATAGTTGTTCTCATAAGCAAATCGACGAGCAGGAGTACGGCTGCGGTCTCTGCGCCTGGATCGACTTCTTTCCCTTCTTTCCACCTTGCGTGAATGACTGCGCTCTCTTTCACGATTGCGATCCCGATCCCGATTCGCGTCACGATCACGATCACGTTCAAGGTCACGCGGGCGTTCAGTCTCACGGTCGCGCTCCCTGTCTCGGTCTCGGTCTCGGTCTCGGTCTCGACCTTGATCTTGGCCACGCCCTCGTCGGTCCTCGTCTCTTGCACGATCTCGAGATCGGTTTCTTGTATCGCGGGAAGCTGGAGCATCTCGGACAGAGGTTGCAACACTACCACGACGCTCGTCTGCAGAAGCTGGTGCCTTGGGAACTCGTGATGCTTCCTTGAGTGCATCACTGTCTTTCGATGTCTTCGAATCTTTGACCTCTCTCGTCGATGTGCTGACATCCTTCGAGTCCTTCGTCTCCTTTGGCTCTTTCGAATCAGTGATCGAGTCCTTGGACTCAGTCTTGGTGAGTGGGGCAGCCCTCTTTCCATCCAATGCAGGCTTTGGTGAATCGCGACGGATAGGCTGAATAGCAGACGCGGGTTTCGTCTTCTTTGGAGGCGGTGCAAGAGCCTCATCGATCTCAATTTCGGGTTGCGGTTCGGCATTTCGCTTGCTCTCGCGCAAAAGGTCCGCCAGCGCATCCCGCTCGAGTCGCTCGAGCTCCTCTTTCGACAAGCTCTTCTTCACTTCTTCAGGCCTGTGTCGCTCTCTTCCTTCACGAGAACGGTCTCTTCGTCTTCGCTCGCGACTGTCTCGCCTCCTGCTGCGGCTTCGATCATGGTTTCTGTCGCGTTCCCGGCGGCGTGATCGGTCTCTGGATCTGGATCTGGAGCGTTTCTCCCGGCGTTGATCGCGAGAGCGTCTTCTAGCCTCTCTCTCTCTCTCACGCTCCTCGCGCTCCTTCTCCCTGGCAGCCCTTCGCTCGTCTCGCTCCTTCTGTCGCTGAAGCTCGCGATCCGCCTCTTTAGCTTCGCGCTCTCGTCTTCGGGCGTCTCGTTCTTCCTGTCGCTTGGCTTCGGCCTTTTCGGCTTCGCGTTCGCGGTGCTTCCTCTCCTCGCGCTCGATCTTGCGCTTCTCTTCTTCAATCTGCTCCTCCTTCTCCCTGAGAATGCGCCTGATGTTTTCGCGCTCCTGAAGGCGGACGCCACTCTCCTGAGCATAATCCAAGTCGGTCTTTGAGCCCCTCTCTTCCTCGGCCAGAGCAGCCTCTTCACCAATATCCGCTTTTCGCAGCTCACGAATGCGAGCCTCGATAGCTTTCACATCAATAAGTTGGTCAATGACCTCTTCTGCTTGCTGGTAGACGCCGGATCGGTCGAGAGCTCCATCAATAAGGGCAGCGGCCTTGCGGCGATCGAGAGTCAGAAGCTGTGAAGGATTCCGTTCCAGCTCCTTTTCCGCAACTCCAAGGATCGACTTCGTGACCTGGTTTTCGTAGTCCTGTTTGTACGTGTCAGATCACAGATCCACATCTGGTATATTTCATGTAACCGGGGATGGGCTCCGACTCACACTAGCCTCGAACTTATCCCAGACCTGCTTGCGGATCGCATCGTAACCTCCCTGCTTTTTGAAACTGTGCGCAAGACCTTCGATCGCCGTACGTGTAGCCGTCGTCAGTGGTAGATCGGAAGCCTTGAACTTTCGGACAGTGGGGGCTGTGGTGGCCGGTGACGGCTCTGTAGGGGGCCCGTTGGCCATGTTGAGAGTCGACGCGGATGCCATTATTCGATTGAACGGGACATGGGGGGTTCAAAAATGCCTGGTACAGGCACGATCAGGCCGCAACGGTCGGGCGAATGAAAAGAGAGAGCTGGAAGCAAACGAAGAGACGTTGTTTGCGTATTGAGGTCTGCAGCCAAAGCTCCTGTCAATGGGCTAGGTGCATGCTGCGTTGTTGTGACGCGCTCTCGCAGACGAGATGACTAGTGGCTGAAGAAAACTCTTTGAAGAATTAGATACGCCACAGGCGCAGTAAACAAAACGAATGATTCCGGCGACAGATCATCCAGGCGCTGGCTTCAAATGAATATGGGCAGCGACAGTGAGCAAGTCGCAAGACGCCCTGATTGATTGAACGAATGAATGGGTGGGTGGAAATGTTGGAGCTGGCGCATTTTCCACGGTCGGAATTAAGCGCGTCTTGGACCGTGCTCAAAAATGAAGACTGTCCCTGCCTTCAATGTTCATGTTTGAATTAGCACAGGTACCGGAGTACCCAAGTACCCACTCCACCTCCCAGTAGGCAAAACTTCGGCAGGTCGCTCGAGCTTCCGACTTCATGTCAATTGACGCTCCTCCAGCCTTCTGAGAGCTCCCCCCCAGTAGAAGAGCCAATTCATCACAGCGTCAACCAATAGAAAGGCCGCCAAAGGTCAATCCACACATCACGACCTCCTCAAGTCGAAAACTTCCAACGACGACACAGAAGCAGCCCGCCCGCCGCGGCTCACATACAACAAACTACACACATTTCCGCTCCAACCGTCACGATGGTCTCGAGAATACTGTTCTGGTCTGGCTTTGGTACGATACCGACTTCCTTGCGTCTCCTCGGAACTTGCGGCGCCTGCGCGTCCTCGGAATTGGGAGCAAGATAAGATGGATATGACTGAGAACAAAAGACTAACACGTCACAGGCGTGGCCGTCCGCTTCTGGCAGCTCGGCCTCGAGATGCGCCCGCTCTTCAACCGCTCCTCGCTCTGGGTCTGGCCCATCTTCGCCGGCGCGGGCGGCAGCTTCGGATACTGGCTGCAGGGCGTCGACGAGCGACAGACCAAGATGCTGGAGGACAGGAAATCCGTCATCCTCGAGAAGCGCGCGAAGAGGGCCGCCCGGGAGGCCGACCAGGTCGCCGCCGAGCACGCATAACTTCAGCAAAGACGGAGGGCGATGACGACGACGGATGATGCGTCGGCCGCTGGAGACAAAAGATGCTCGACCGGCAGGCAGATCAGAGAGACAGATCTCATCGACAAGATAGAAGGAGCGCCGTCGACTGTGTACATATCACCAAGGAGAAGGCTGGCTGACTTACAGAAGGAAAACGTTACTGGGGAACCCGACGATATATCTGAGTCAGAGGGCTACTCCGGGTGCCGAATAAAGAGAACATTACAATTCGTGGGATGCCCCTCCCGCATTGATGATCTCGGATACTCAATCGTGAATGTATATCAAAAACATGCCAGATTCATGTCTTCGGGCATATATCGACATTTGCATCTCTTCTATAGATGCTAATGTTTTCGCACTGGCAAAGAGCAAATAATGACCCATTGCTGGGCGCCCGTCTCCTAGAGGTCGTTTTGTACTTCAGTGAGGATGCGGGAATCAGTAGAGGTCACATTTTGATTCTTGATTTGTTTCATTGATTTTGCTTAATTAACTTATGTGGACGTCATGTCTCTTGAGCTAGACAGATGACATGTAACATCTCGTACAAGTCAATAGCTGTAACTACCACTCAAGTCTTGCTAGAAACCATGAAGATCCATCCTCTCGATGGAAAACAAATGCTTAACACATGACGTCGAGGAACTCGATACCAAGTCTTCTTCGTTTCCAATGCCTATGTTGCGAGACGCAGCTTTGTAGAAACCAGATGCGGATGGCCAGCTTATGGTAACCACCTTGAGCCTTTGTGGGCATTGACACCCACCAGGCTCCTTCGCCTATCTTGAAGTTTTGAAAGGCTTGAGTGCGACCAGCTTAGGAACTCTGTATACCTTGCCGCATATCTCCATTTCGACTTGATCCTCGGGACAGGGCTCGAGTTTCAAACACTTCGGAAGCTGCCAAGATTTCCTCTCCTAGCTGAATTCTTCCAGCTTCCGAAGCAGGTCGGGGGCGGATCTCGGCTGGACGGTTCCCAGCTCTGTGGTCAAGAGATGGACATATTTGTCCGGGGTGATATCAAACAGAAGACGGAATCCGTTCGCTTGACATCTCTCCGGATCGATCTCGTTGTATGCCAGCGAGTCGGCGGGGACCCTTTCTGTGATGTTGATTGTCTGGCAGAGAACCGAGACATTCTTTCCAAGCTCGCTTGCAGTCATTGCAATGTCGGCTGTTCCGGCACGTGCGTACAGGGCACCACTGGCAAAAACAGCATCGGGTCCAAGGAGGATCTTGGTCGCCTTCTCAATGTGATTGACAAGACCGCCGAAATCTCCGCTGTATGAAACATCGATATCTGCTGCTGCCAAGGTCCTGGCCATGACCTGGCCAGGCTTTTCGTAGGGGTCGTCAATAACAAAGACGGAGAATTTTGTGCCACATGCCTTGGCAAGCAGCAACGAGCGCTCAACAACGGTGCTTCTGGCGTAGGTGAGAATGACGTCTCCGTCTTGAATCGACTTGGCACCAGCCTCGGTGACTACTTCCTCCGCCACGGTGATGCGCTCCGTCACAAACGTGTCGATGGCTTGACAGAGATCCCGCTTGGCGTCGTCCTCGCTGGCGTCCATATCGATCTTGCTAACCTGGAGCTTCAGCCACTTAATTGCATTTCCCATAGAATAGCACATCGTCCGGCATGCGGTCAGGTACTCGATTTGTGGATTCAGAACATGTGGTGTAAAGTGCCTGGCAAGTGTATGGCCGGGAGGGGTGGTGTATGACTGGATGACCTGGACACTGTTAGGACCTTGACGAAAGAGCCTCGAGTGACGAGCTCACCTTCTTGAATGCGAGAAGCGTCGCGCGCAGTCTTGTGATGCTCTCATCAATGGCAAATGTAGCCATCTGCTGTCCCAGGGCGAGAACCACGGGGTGCACATCCTTGTCGGCTTGGGTAATGGCTGTTCTCTTAGCCATAGCCAAGTACGAGAAGCACTCTGGAATTTGTGTCTTTTGCTCCGTGACGATTGCGGTGGGTGCTTTTGTCAGAGCAGGTCTGCCTCCCTGTGCAGCCGCAGCTCCATCCTTGCCCTTGGACTTGCCCTTCACCTCGGAGGCTGCAGGGCCAAGTTGAAGCGGGTGGGAGGACACGGCTGCCTCGGCCTTGGAAACCTCCTTGGTGTTCTTCTGTTGTGCTCTGCGGGCGGCCTTGTCTGCCTTGGCCTTGGCCTTCAGCTCGGCGCCCGTGAGCTTCTTGTCTCCGGGGGCGGCAGCATCTGCAGGCTTCTTGCCGTCCTTGTCCGTGGCAGGCTTCACATCCTTTGCGGCAGCCGCGTCGACGTTCGATGGTGCGCTCTCAGGCTGCTGAGCTGGTGCGCCAGTCGCGGGCGCACCGTTGGTCTGTTCGGACATGACTTGGTCCTGTGGTCTGGTCTGGTCGTTTGCGAGGGGTTGCTGGTTGATGCGCAATAAATTCTCGTGTGCGCCGATCTCGGGACTGGTTCGTTTCTTGGTGGTCAAGCAGGCAGAGTTGCAACTGCGGTTGACGGCGAGCGAGGATTTGGTTTGTGCAGAAAGAAAATGGCAGTTCGTGTAACTTTTCGCGACTTGTACGTACCGGTCGTGATTCCGAGAGAGCTGATTGATGATTGACTCACACACATGCACAATGCCAATAAATTTCGACGTGGGGCAGTTTTCGAGTCGCAGGTACGTACCGATTCCGCGCTACGGCGCTTCCACTTGCCCATCATTCATCGAATCCCAGTGCCCCCGCTGTCAGTTTTCCCCCGCCACGCTAACAGCCGGGCGCCCAGGCTCGACTCCCAGCAGCCATCCCAACATGAAGAACCCCACCCCCAGCATGGAGTAGCTCACCCCGGCGCTGCTCTGTGCAAAGCTTCGGCATCACGTCACCTCATAGGCCAGCAGAACATGTTTGATGGGTAGAATGCCTGTCTGTAACTCACGAGATGGTGGTCCGACCCGGGGTAGGTTTCCATAGTTCTCCAGCTCGTACGAAGTGTCTCCGATCTGGACGTTGGGGTTTGTTCTCCTCTCCGCATCCTGTGTCCTCCTATCATCTCTGACATATTTCAACCTGAAATCTAAACGATCCACGCGAATACATTCTACCACTCAAACAAGTGACCTTCTTTACTCTCGTGCCATTTCTGAAGCCACTATCCCCTCTCACTTCTCGCTTGGAAGTCGGAGCCTCCTCTTTCCTCAATCGTCATAAGTTATAATCCGCTCCGCTATACGAATAGTATCTAAGCCAGGGCCTGTGATTGGGTCCACACCATACCTGGCCTAGAGTCATCAATACTCTTCAAAGAGATCACTTTGCCTTCATTCCGTTGTCTATATAATAATTCACACGATCGTCACCCTCGTCATCCTCTTTTTGTAGACGAGCAGGTCGAAATCAATCACCATGTCCGCCAAACACTTTATTAATGATCCCACTCTACTGGTGAACTCCGCGCTGGAGTCCCTCACTTACACCAACCCCAAGGTCGCCCTGGACGCTGAGAACAAGATCATCTACCGAAGGCCCCAGGATGGCGTGCCCGCGCAGGTCTCCATCATCAGCGGCGGCGGCAGCGGCCACGAGCCCAGCTTCTCGGCGCTCGTCGGGCCGGGCCTGCTCTCCGCCGCCGTGGCCGGCACCATCTTCGCCTCGCCGAGCGCCGAGCAGGTCCGGCGGGCCATCTCGTCGCGGGTCGACACGGGCGAGGGCGTGCTGGTGACCGTCATGAACTACACGGGCGACGTGCTCAACTTTGGCATGGCCGTCGAGAAGGCCAAGGCCGCCGGCATCCGCGCCGAGATGGTCGTCGTGGGCGACGACGTCGGCGTCGGCCGCGATAGGGGCGGCAAGGTCGGCCGGCGCGGCATCGCCGGCACCGTCCTCGTCCAGAAGATCGCCGGCGCCCTGGCCGCGCGGGGCGCGAGCCTGGAGGATGTCCACAAGGTCGCCAAGCTGGCGGCGGACAACTTGGTCAGCGTCGGCGCCAGTCTGGAGCATGTTCACGTGCCCGGCCGCGCTCCTCCGGACCCTGATTCCAAGGAGAACTTGGGCTTCAAGGAAGTGGAAATCGGTATGGGTATTCACAACGAGGCGGGTTCTGGAAGAGCAGAAGTTGAGTTGCCGGAACTGGTTGGCAAGATGCTCACTCAACTGCTGGACCAGAACGACAAGGATCGTGCGTTCCTCAAGATCAACTCAAATGAGGTGGTCCTGCTCGTCAACAATCTGGGTGGTGTCAGTGTACTCGAGCTGGGAGGAATTACCGCGGAAGCGGTGAAGCAGCTTGAGAAATGGGGCATTCGTCCTGTTCGTATCCTGAGTGGCACGTACATGACAAGCTTGAACGGCCTGGGTTTCAGTATATCACTTCTGAATGTGGTCAACACGGACGTGAGTACAAGATTCTGAGCAATGTCGACGATTGAAGACAGCAGAGGCGAGGCGCTGACACGGTTTCATTATCAGATTGGCGGGCCCAGTATGCTCCAACTCCTGGATGCCCCAGCGGAGGCCAACGGATGGGCGGCGCCTATTGCCAAGGAGACCTGGGAAGCCAAGAACACGGCGACCAGAGAAGACACGGCTGCTTCGGTCCAAGGTGTCAAGGCCAGCGACCTAAAATACGATGCGGCAAAAGCCAATGATGCTCTCACAGCTGGCCTGGAAGCTGTTGTTGCAGCCGAGCCCGAGGTCACGAAATATGACACGATAGTGGGCGACGGAGACTGTGGTATTGGCCTCAAGAGAGGAGCCGAGGGTAAGTTCATCGATCAAGATTTTGGTTTCGGAAACTTACATCGCCAGGTATCCTGAAACTTCTGTCAAAGGATCCTCTGGCCGGAGACGCTGTTTTGGACCTTGCCAAGATCGTTTCCGTCGTCGAGACTGAGATGGATGGCACATCCGGCGCGCTCTACGCCATTTTTCTCAACTCTCTGGTCCACTCGTTGAAGTCGCAGAAGCCCGGAGATGCGTCGCCAAAGGTCTGGGCTGCCGCCTTGAAGCAGAGTTGCGATGCCCTTGCCAGATATACCCCTGCTCGGCCTGGCGACAGAACAGTGATTGATGCCCTGTACCCGTTCGTCGAGACTCTCGAGAAGACGGCAGATGTGAAGAAGGCAGCAGAAGCAGCCAAGACCGCGGCGGAGGGCACCAAAGGCATGAAGGCGAGCCTGGGCAGGACAGTCTATGTTGGCGGATCGGGTTACGAAAAGGTTCCGGATCCCGGTGCTTGGGGCTTGACGTGTTTCTTCCTTGGCCTCGCAGGCTTGAAGTCGGCTGCTGATGATGGCTGGGAGGCCATCTAGTGCTGTCATTAGATGAGTAGATAATATCACGGAGAACATAATGTAGCGAATGAATATGAGCATTGTTTGGGACATAAAATTGTTGCATTATCTTGGGTTGTCCTCTGTCTCAAGATTTGCTTTTCGTCTGTCAGTGGCCATGCTTCATCCGCCGATCGACCCTTTTGAGCGCATTCATGTCCTGGACTGTCCCGCACGAGCAGGGTCCCGACTATTTCCCAGTCAACGCCCGAATCAAAGTGGCTGCCGGCATGTCATTTGTGCCATTAAAATCATGATTTTCCGTTTTCGACCTTCCGGCCGAGATCATGTGTCATATGTCCAGTAGACACAACAGGCTCCGTACATCAGCAGTAGCGCGGTATCCTTAATCTTGCAGTCTTCGCCTTCCTCGGTTCGTAGTCCTCTTAACTCAGCAGCACCAGGATGACCGAGTCTCCTCTCAGGAACATCTTGGAGATGAAGCGGTCCTTGTTGACGGGCCTGCCCTTCTTGCCGCCCGAGAGACGCGGGGTCTCCGTCCACATCTCCTTGACGTTCTCGAGGACCATGTTGCAGTGTCGGTCGAAGGCCTTGACGCGGGCCAGCAGCTTGCGGTTGTTGCGGATCGAGATCAGGACCTGCGTGTGGCTGCGAACGGCGGTCTGGAGGATGGACAGCGGCCCGCTGTTGAACTCGTACTCTTCTAGTTGCGCGATCTCATACTCTCTGTGAATATTGTCAGTCGCAGGTACATCGGAAATGTTGAGCACGCCGCGCCTCCATGGCGCAGGCTGCTGTGGACATGGGAACGGCGAAAGGGCACGTACGTAAGCTCGTTGCGAGGCTTGGTGAGAAGATCCCTAGCTTTATGTTAGTCAATGGTATCTCAAAGCCATCGCGACCACAGGGCAACAAACTGAATCTTTGCGTCCGCCATCTTGGTTGTGTTGTGACTTTTCGGGAATGTGTGACAAAGTCGCGTGTTGGGTTGAACCAGCCAACGAGAAGCTGCGCGCGAGGCTGAAATGTGCCCGTCGTGAATCCTCAAAAGTTCTCGGTCAGGCACCAGAGCTTTGAGGGTAAAAAGGTGGTTTGATTGGCTGCTCAACGAGCCGGGAGCTCAGTAGCGGGTCCCTAGGCGCAAATGCGGTTCGACGCGGATTTGGGCGACTCCAAAATTTGGGGCCGAGGAAAGAAAGCTTGCCTTTGCTGCAGGTCTGGACAAATGGGAAAATCATAGCCGCCATCTCCAAACGCTTTCTCGGCTTTTACTTCTTTCCCCCCATCCCATCACCCCCTGGACCACCGGCAACCCTCAATGCGCAGCAACTGACCGCGCAGCGCATTGTGCTCAGTTGTAGTAGATGTCGTTCAGAGTCCTCGCAAGTCGGGCTGGGACTGCAGCGAATGCTGCTTCTCCCTGGCGCTCGTGCAGCTCCAGAATGCCTTTGAAAGCCCACATTCTCGACTCCCAGCTCGGTTCCAGAGCTGTAAGTTTTATTCGCCTATATAATACGGTTCCCCGTCGCAACAATACTAATGCGACTGGTTCTATCTAGATGGCCACCAAATATAACCAGGTTATCAAGCCGCGCCAGGACGACGAGCCCGAGGATGTCGCATTCAACAGTTTGTACGGTCTTCGGACCGTTGAGCTCAACCGGCCGCACAAGCTGAACTCGCTCAACGCTTCCATGATCCGAAAGATCGTACCGCGCCTGGTCGAATGGGAGAAGTCGGATCTGGCAAATGTGGTTGTCATGAAGGGAGCTGGCGACAAGGCGCTATGTGCTGGCGGTGATGTAAAGGCTCTGTCCGATCTCAACAAGACTGGCCCCGAGGGTCAGAAGCAATCGGCCGACTACTTTGGACTCGAATACAAGCTCGACCACTTTATTGCGACCTACCAAAAGCCATACATCTCCTTCATGGACGGTTTCACCATGGGCGGAGGTGTCGGCCTCAGCCTGCACGCCCCATTCAGAATCGCGACTGAGAGGACCGTTTTTGCCATGCCCGAGACGACCATTGGATTCTTCCCTGATGTCGGTGCATCGTTCTTCCTGCCCAGGTTAGCTGGCTCCGTCGGCACATACCTGGCTCTCACGAGCGAGCGCTTGACCGGCGCCAATGTCTTCTACTCGGGTATCGCGACTCACTATCTGCACTCGACGACACTGCCCAAGCTGGAGTCTCGTCTTGCGGAATTGCGATTCAGAGACTACGACAACACAAGGAAGCGACTTGAGATTATCGAGATGACCATTGAGGAGTACGCCACTGGTCTTCCTCCCTTGGACAAGGAACCCATCCTCATTGCTGGCGAGCTGCGCAACGCCATCGACAGGTGCTTCAGCAAGGCGACGGTTCCCGAGATCCTGCAAGCTCTGGAGGAAGAACAGGGCCCTACCAAGGAGTGGGCGCAGAAGACATTGGCCACTCTGCAGAAGCGCTCGCCGACTTCTGTTCACGTGGCTCTCAAACAAATGCAGGTGGGCAGAAAATGGAGCATTTCCGAGACTTTCCACAACGAGCACAAGATTGCAGCACAATTCATGCGCCACCCAGACTTTGTCGAGGGTGTCGACAGGCAGCTGTCCAAGGACCGCGGAACGCCAACCTGGCAACCTGCAAGCCTGGCAGATATCTCGCCCAAACAAGATATCACAGCACCATTCTTCCAGGAAGAAGTCAGCGGCACAGAGCCCCTCAAGCTGCTCGTGGATCGTGACTACGAGGAGTACCCTCACTCGTACGTCGGCGTGCCCAGCGAAAGCGACGTGCAAACGGCTGTGAAATCGGGGTCGAAGTCCAAGAGCCAGATCGCCGACGAGTTTGTGCAGCTCAAGAAGGGCAGACAGGGCATCCGGACGATCGTCGAGGAGATTCTGGCAAGGAAAACGTACGAGTCGGAAGAGGGTGCCGCGATTTGGGTTGAGGAGACGTCATAAATATCAACTCCTACCGTCGCGGGTTTACTGTAACATCAGAAGCCTCGATTGAGCTTTTGTAGATATCAACGAGACATGTGTATTATAAATGTTATGTGTATGGAAACCATGTAACGGGAAGGCTAGAATAAATGGGATCGCAAAGCGACAGACATCGTTGCCAATTTTGGAAAAAGGCCTCGTTGACTAGGCGTGTTTCGCATACTCCAAAACTCCAAAAGGTTGACGAATTGGGGATAAATGTCAACAAGGCTATCAACCATGGAGGGGCCCAAGGCTGCCTAAGACTTGAGCTCTACGTTATTGTGTGATGAAAGTGGGGCTGTTTCCGGGCTCCGGGGGATATATAAAGGAGCGCCGGGCCCCTCGTTGATGGAAACGCCACTTGACAACTTCAAATACCTTTTCGCAAATTGATGGTTTGCCGGGCGGCCGGTCGAATGCTGACTCTTGTATGATCAGAATTCCCGGAGCCATCTGCTCAAACTCCAGTGATAAGTGTGGCCCGTGCATATTCTGCTGCTGCTTAGCTTCGGGCCCCACCACTAGCGCCTCGCGGGCTGGCCGTTCAACTCTCTCAACGCCCTACCCTTGCTGCCAATCCCCCGGCGACTGGATTTTGCTTTTAGGACCTTGCAGCGCGTGTCGACTCGCCCAGCCATCCCGTTTCTCAGTGCCTTTTTGACGTCAATTTCGCGTTTTCCAGCGCGTCGCTAGCGCTCTGTCGTTTGCAACACGCGTGGTACCCGTCCCCGCTAAATAGATTGCTGGGCCCCTCGGTACCTCTGCACTTCTCACTGGGCAACCAAACCTAGAAGTCCTCTTCTTTTCTAGACCTTCACCATACTACACGCACTTTACGACCTCACTGCCACTTCTGCAATCTGCAACCATATTGTCTACAATCTTTGGACTTGGATCAATTGCGTCTCTCATTCTTCTATTTGTTTTTGCACTCGGTACAACTCTTGGCCTTTTGGTTTCACGCCTGATTTCTCCCGTTCGAGGACCGAGCTTCACTTTTCCAACAGCCAGCTCAAACCTCGCGTCCGGCACGACCTCGAAACACGACAACAACCTTGACGCGCTTTCCAAGAACATGCATACGATAAACCAAAGATAATCTTGACGTCGGAGTTGCTGGGCACATACACCCAGCTTCCAAGTTTCCGATCTTTCCTCCAATTCATTAGTTTCCCGAGGAATTGTTCACCCTGGGGAACCATCCCGATCTTCACAACAACAGAAGACGCCATAAACACTGTAGCGATGGCCAACAACAACAATAATGGCTTTTGGGGAGCCACGCCCACGCATACGGAATCTGACGGGACAGGCCTTCAGTCAAGACCCATGGGCTGTAAGGAATATCTATGGTTTTTGTATGATTTTCATTGCTGATCCATATCTAGTAAAAATTCATTACACCTTTGACAGGGACAGCAAGCAAAATTGCCTTGCTCGATGGCCTCACATACTTCACATTCAGACGATACCCATTGATGACCACAACTCTATTGGAGTAGTGGATCTCACGACTTGTCTGCAGTCTATTGCCCAGTGCAGTCCGGAACTGGCGGGCGACAGCGAAAGGGACTACACCGTCTATGCCTATGACTACTCGGAGCCGGACACGCCCTTGGTCGGCCAGGGCATGTTCAACTGGGCGCTCAACCAGAACAGCAATGTCCCTCCACAACTTGTCACCGGACGCGTCACCAAGAATATGCTAGCAATCTTTGGCCAGGGCATCCGGGAGACCCTCGAGGTCAAGCTGAAGTTGACCGCCATCCCCAAGATTGTCCGGGTCACCCCCACGGTACATGCACCGACGCCCGTCTCAGTCCACGCCGGCTCGCCGTCCCCATTTCCGTCGACTCTCCAGCAAACTTCGTCCATGATGTCTGAGACGAACGAGTGGCACGCCTTTGTCCAGGCGAATCCGAACTTGGGGCCTACCCATAGTGTATCAATTCAGTCTCCGGTTGCTGTACCGATGCAACCCTTCAACCCTGCCTATGAGACACAGGGCCAGGTTGTGAACTCGAATTTCCAGCCAATGCCGTCAAATGCAGGAAGTCGACCTGGAAGCCAAGCGGGAAGTCGTCCAGGAAGTCGCCCGGGCTCTTCCATGGGACCAACTGCACAATTCCAAGGCGCGCCTACTCCACAAGCATCCGGCTTGTCACAAGTGTTTACACAAAGCCCACAGCAGCAACAGCCTGTGGTGCAACCAGTCAACACATCTGCGAGTGCTCAACCACGTCCTTCATCGAGGCCTTCGTCTAGGGCCTCTACAGCTAGGCCTCGAGGCCGACCACGCAAGAATCCTCTTCCGGTCGAGGGCAGCACTTCGGGCTACGAGGATGGTACCGATGGTGATGAGCCGCAACGTACAAAGAAGCGGGCAAAGACGACCAAGGTTGAACGAAGCAATACTGCCAAGTTTGGATCAGCACCAGAATCTCTACGCGTGGCAGCTAGTACTTCGGGCTCGCTGCGAAACTTTCGACCTATTGGCTTGGCTGGCGAAGGAGCCCCTGCAAACCATTTGCAAGAGATGCCCAGAGCCCCTACGCCAGTGCCAGCTCAGCGGCCACTACCCGGTCCTGTTCAGCAACACCCACCGCCACCAAGCCAGCTGAGACGGCAGTCCACTTCGAATCTCTCTGAGCAGAACGGTACATACACAAATGCGTTCCTTGATGTCCGATCCATGTCCTTTGGACCCGATGCTAGATCGCCTACGGATTCTCTTGCGCCTTCCCCGTCCCAGTACAGTGAGGGACCCAGTCCTGCCGACATTGGTTCTTCGCCACCTGTTCCTAGGTCTGTCATGTTCCCAAGCGCGCGATCGAGTCCCGCTCCTTCGAGTCCCATTCTGCCTCCTATGAGGGCGCAGCAAATCGACTCCGGCTTTATGAGCGGCGGAATTGAAGGCAGCCGCCTGGATGATGAAGACTTGGGTAAAACACAGACTCTGCCGCCTGTGCCTGCTGCAGAGAAGCCAAAGCCAAAAGCGAAGCCGCGGAAATCTCGCGCAAAGAAGCAACAGTCTGTGAAGAATGATCAGAATGAGCAGCCATCGCAGGCAGGCACACTCATAATCCAGACGGAAACCCCTGGACCGCCGGAGCTTTTGCCCACGACCTCGATCTATAATCCGCCCAATCATCAGTCTCACTACCACAAGCAAGTGGAAGAGCAAGGGACAACCCCAAAGGACACACCACTACGGATTGAAAATGTACCTCGTGCGCCTCATACTGTATATCACGTCGCGACACCAGAAATCGTTGTTCCACGGGAGCCTAGCGTAGCTACCGAGGTCGAGAACACCCAGTCACAAGATGACCTAGAGGATCTGGAGAGGGTCCTGATGGGCGACCTCGAGCAGCGAAATGCTCAATACTTCCAGGGGCTAGCTACCAGTGATCATCCCTTTGGCCAAAACCAGATGCAAACGCAGCCAGACCAGATGAAGCCGACAACCGAGTGCGTCGGGTTGGATCGCGCAGTAGATCCTCCCTCCGTCGCAAGGTCGGGTGACGGGGGCGCCGAAGAGCCCCAACTCCCGCCCATGGTACTCGCGAGTGATCCTAGGGGCACCCAGTCATATGACTTGGGCTCGGAACCAGCCCACCCGCAGACAGATGGTGCTTACAACAAGAATGCTGTTAAGAAACAGACCATCAAGCAGAGACTAGAGGAAGCTTTGGCGGCAGGACAAATGCCTCCATTCTGTAACAATTGTGGAGCCATCGAGACACCGACGTGGCGCAAGATCTACAAACAGTTGCAAACAGGTGCACCAACCTTTCATGTCTACTCAGATAAGCCGGGTCGCGTCACAGCAATCAACATCGTGAAACAAGATGGCCACGGGAACATCACCTCGTACGAAATGGTCAAGAAGTGCTTGGGGCCCGACGAGGATAAAAGCGCCTGGAACGAACTCCTCCTGTGCAATCCTTGTGGACTGTGGTTCTCTAAATGGAAGCAGCCTCGACCGGCTGACAAGTGGGAGAAGGACCAGCAACGTCTCGGTCAGACTAGAAAGAGGAAGGACCCGAGCGAGAAGGGCGTCAGAGCGCCACGGCCGAGAAAGCCGCGCACAAAGAGCGGATCTCAGACCAATCCTGCCTCTGACATGGGTCTCATGACGGATCCTCTGATGATTGATAGTTCTTTCTCGCCCAAGGAAGACTTTGTTCACCCCTTTGGATCGACACAGCTGGCGGGAAACGAGCAGATGGAGAACAGTGAGGAGCGACAGGTGCCTGGATCCAGCCACTCTCGAGGTTCCACGCATTCCAGAGGCAGTGGAAAGTCTCCGGCAAGCCCCATAGCTGTCGACGATGAATTTGGAACGACTAGGCGCCTCCTGTTCCCATCGCCACGCAAAGATGGCGAGCACAAGATTCTGGGCGAAGTTGCGGTTAATCTCGTGCAAACCACCCATGAATTCAGAGGCTCCAAGACCGAAGAGGGGGTCGAAGGCAAGGAGAATCTGGCCCCGAGAGAATCAGACGAGACGGTCGGTCTGTTCGGCACACCTGCACGACCTTCTACGCCACCTCCGAAATCTGTTCCTAGCGGTACTTTCAAGACCCCAAACCGGCCCACGCCAAGCCATCGACCAGTCACTAGAAGTGTCTCCAAGTCGATCAGGTCTGTACGCTCGGTCAGATCCCCGGCCCAGGGTCTTACAGTTCAACGAACACCCTCGAGAACCCCACGCTCTGGCGCGACGGTGAGACGTTCCCCTAGAGTGGCGGGCCTCCCATCGCAGCTCATGGACGACGGGCGACCCTTCGACTCCCCCTTCACCAAATCGATCAACAAGCTTCTCTCGGAAGCCAGCGACTTCATGGGGCCGGACCTCGTGGGAACGGACCTCACCTTCGGCAATTTGCCTCATGATCCGAATGCACCACAACCTCCTCTTGATGCTCCGTGGGACTTTGGTCATCTTCTGCCGGGCCCGGACGAGATTATGCCTAGCTCACCGCCCACGCTGCAACATGGTCACCACGCCGCCTTTCTCGGACGTATGGCTCAGAATGATGATATAGATATATGGGAGCATTTCCAATCTCTCTGCAACACGAAGATTGACGAGGATGGCCGAGAAGTGCCAGCATAGAAATGCTGAGCATGACACAATCTCGTCTCTTTCCAGCTGGTGTTTTGTTTTTCAGTTGCTTTCATGGTTGCATTCGGCATGGAGTTCAGAGAGGCAGCTCAGTCGGCTGCCTGGGAAATTTCGGTCCAAGCGCAAGCATATAGCGCGAACAGGATAGATAGGAAACAATTGTTCTATTGATAAACCAATAAGGAAATATTTAATATCTCTCAAGTGAAGTGAATTGTGACATGGTGATCCGTTTATATCCACGATATCAGCCTAGCTACTATAGTGAAGCTTCACTTTTGGTCTGCTAGCGCAGTGGTAGACGTGTGATGAATGCACTCTCGGTATATATATTGCGTAACTGATAGACTGTCGATGATTCCGCCGACATGTTTGTCGTGCTCACTTGTGCTTATGCATCAATCAGTGTATTAGCAATGTTCTTGTTCGATTCTGCCACGGCCCTATACTGGAATTCGAAACTCGTGCCGTCACGCGCCATTGTAGAAGCTGTGAAGGCGGAGTAATTTTCCGGTTAGAGGCAAAGCAATATCGCCGACGATACCAGTATTATACTCGTCGTGGCCGACTGTATATTGTGAGGATTTCAAGACCCTCAATTTGGTGGCCATGTGCACTTTGAATTCTACTCTTGCTATCGTGATGTGATGCGTTATAACGTGTACTTAAATTGCCTACACCACCTCTGATATACAGAATAAGATCAGCGCAGGATGATGTGTTGATCAGCTATCAGCCTTTTCTTCAACGCCACGGATAGCCAACAACGGATTTTCTCGGGCACTATTCCGTGAACGTTGCAACTGTTCGCGGACTATCGAGAGATAGTTTTCTGATATCAACCGCTCCGGGTTATCGCTTGCCAGTGTCCTACGCCTAGTTGCAACGACATGCTCAAGGAGCTCGACTGCTTTTTATTGCTCGCCGTCTTCGTGATATGCCACTGCTAGCGCGTGTTGCGATATCAGTCGATCACTGCTATCTTCCGGTAAGGTTTTGGAGTCAAATTCGACTACTCGTTCAAGCAATCGAATTGCATCTTTGACCCGCCCGTCTTTGCGATATACCACTGCTAGCTCGTATTGCGATTTCAGTCGATCACTGCTATCTTCCGGTAAGGTTTTGGACTTAAGTTCGACTATTCGTTCAAGCAATCGAATTGCGTCTTTAACCCGCCCTTGTTCTCGATATGCCACTGCTAGCGCGTGTTGCGATGCCAGTCGATCTGGGTGGTTTTCTGCCAAAGTTCTCGACCTAATTTCGACTATTCGTTGGAGCAGTCGAATTGCGTCTTTGACTTGCCCCCCTATTTGATATGCCACTGCCAAAGAGTGCTGCGGTCTCAGTCGATATGGGTCATCTTCTGCCAAATTTCTCGGCATGATTTCGACTATTTGTTCCAGCAGTCGGGTTGCTTCTTTTATCTGTCCATTGTGTAGATATGCATTCGCCAGATTACGCTGCGCCGAGAGTCGGCCAACGTCGTCTTGCGCTAGCTTGTACGACTGAATTTCGACCACTCGCTCCAACATTTGGATTGCATCTTTTGTTTGTTCATTTCGGTGATATGCCTGTGCGAGCTCGGACTGACATAGCAAAAGATTGAAGTCGTCTTCCGCCATCATTTTTGATGCGAGTTCGACCGCTCGTTCTAGCGATGAGATTGCATCTTTGATTCGCCCATTGCTTACATACGCGATTCCCAGGTGATATAGAGATTCCGGTACTTTGGGGTGATCCTCCTCAAGATGTTTTTCCCTCCATCGAAGAGTGTCTTCTGCAAGAATAACACTCTCTGCAGGCCTGCCTTCATGGTACAAAGATAGCCCGACCTTGTCGATGAGATCATATCTCGTCTCCGTTTGTTTCGTCATATCATCTTGCGTTATTTTGAGGGCGTGTGGCAAGTAGTCCCTCTGAATCATGCGGGTTTCCCACCGGACACCACGGAATCTGTCGTAGACTTGTTCAAGAGCACTGTCAATTGTAGCCTCGGCTTGTCCGCTTTCTCTCAACCATACGCGAGCTGCCAAATGAATAAGGCTATGCATATCCAAAAACTTGGAGCCTTCTTGTCTTTGGACAAACGCAAATTCAGAAAGCGTTCCGATTGCCTCGATCAGCTTCGACTCCGTGAGGTTTTTGAATCCACTGAGTAGTGACTCAGGTATCATTTTCGGTTCAATGCAGGAGAGAAACCCCAGGACGTCGGCAGCGTTCGCATCATTTTCGCGGATCTGCTCAAATGATACGAGCCATGTGGTTGCAACAGCCCTCTGTGCTTTCTCATAAAGATTGTTATCGTTGAAAGCGCGGCTCATGAGATCAACCATGACTTTCTCCTCACTCCGAAGGAGTGTGAGGTATTTACTAATCGGGATACCGTTGCGGCGGAGATAAGCCGAAGCTTGAGCAATTGCCAATGGGAGATATGTGAGTTCTTTGAGCAGGTCCATGGTCTGCTCTCGAGACTGCAGGAGCGTCTCTGGGACCGAGAGTTCCTTCATGAGCATGATTGCTTCGTCGAATTCCATCTTGGGGATCTCAATGACATCTCGCTGGTAGTCTTCTCTCGCCACATCGCCTGAGCGAGTTGTGAAGAGTATTTGCCCGTCCTTGGGGTCCGCCACGTACTTGTAAAGACCTCCAGTGTTATCAGCAGTGCCGTAAAGTATCTTACCATCATCAGCGTTATCAATGATAATTATGCACTTTCCAGCTGTGTCGGTTTGAAGGTATTGATGCAATAATTCCTTGGAATCCCGTTTGGCATCTTGAATACCGAGTTCATCCGCAATGGCTGCACATGATTGGTCGAAGCTTTCGGTGCTCAGCGCCGAGACCCAGAAGACGGAATACTCTGGTCTGGTCTGCTTGACATCGTATGTAAATTGCAGGGCGATCTGGGTTTTGCCTGCGCCACCCAGACCAACCAAAGCGATTTCCCGGCGGCGTTCCTGGAATAGCTTCTTCTCCAGCGCGTCAAATATCTTGGAGCGCCTCACGAAATGCTCATTCTCGTACAATGGGAGGTAATAGTGAGCCTGCTCTGAGGACAACATCAGCAATTTTCATGAAGATAATCTGCTTGTCTGACTAACGACGTGATTGTCCATCCCGCTCGACATCCTCAGTCTCCTGTGGTATGGGCTTCTTTGTAATGGTACGGACGAAGCCGTCAAGTGCTCGCCGGTTCTCCCTCAGGTAATTGCTCGTGTGTGCTGATATCTGGCTCGTCTTCTCCCAGTCCGACAATGTGACATCTTCGAGCCCGCGCTCGACGTCAAAACGGTAGTAGCTACCGCTTTCACCATATCGATCATCAAGTTCTGTTGCCACCTTTTTCGATTCTGTCGCCATATTTTTCAAGGCTTTGATGATGGACCACCTGTCGTCTTTGATGGGCACGACGTTTCCAAGGCCAGTACCGATACTCAGGACCTGCATGTGCTTGCGGTCGGGGAATTGGCGCTGTGCCTCTCCTATCAGGACTTGGCAAGGATTGTTATGCCCGAAACCCGCGTCGATAAAGTTGACTTTGTCACGGCCAAGTTGAATAGATTTGAAGAACGTTGTTGCAGCAGACGTGGCGCGTGCAACCTGCCATATTGTACAGCCCTTGAAAGGAGCCGTTGTATCGTAAGTGGCCAACAGCGTGGGCGGAGCATTCACATTGTCTTTGGTCATGGCTAGGACCACGCTATAATATGTTACTTCGACCCTATCATTTCTGTAGGGAAATGCCAATGGGGATGAAGAACATACGTTTTGGTACAGTTACTATCTCGGAATTGCAATCGCTATGCGGACAAGTCTGTACTGTTGATTTCCCGAGGTTTCTTTCTTCTGTGCAAGAACTTTCCACGCAGTTTGTCTTGACGACTTCCTTGATGGCTGCTTCGAGGGCGGTGGCAGAAAATGCGCCTTTTGGCGGCGCCACTCTCGGCCACCGTGACTTAGGAGTGAAGGCGGCCTCTCCAACCTTATCGTACGCACTAATACACTCGTCGACAGACATTCTCAGTCGGCCGAGCATTATCGCGATGATCCTTTGGCCACATCAGTATCGTTCCGTAAAGTAGAATGTAGAAACTCACCCGCCGGTGCTGGTTCCTCCTATCAAGTCAAACATGTCACATGGCCTGGGAGTTTCCTCGAGCTTCTCGGACTCACGAATCCTCTCCATGATGGACTCGAGAATCAGAAGGCTCGATTTGCCACGGATTCCTCCACCATCTGCGATTGTGACGGTCAGTTCTAGTAAGCCTCGCACGTATTGAAGTTAGTGGACGTACCAAGAGAGAGGATTCTCAGTGGGGGAACCGTGCCTTGAGACATCGTGAATCAAAAAGTTCCCACGTGAGGCCTTTTCGAACCAGCACCGCCTTCGCAATTTCTTCCTGGTTGTCGAAAGAAAATTTCTGCTTCGCAGGATTCATCTCAGCTGCGGGGAAGTTGTTGCCCGGCCACGGTTGGCTGACCAGGACTGACACGTGACTCTGATCGGATGCAGGGCTCAGCCTCACCATGATTCTGGACCAATACATGATCGTGGCATTTCGATCGCTTCGGGCGCTTATCTTTTGTTTTGATTCCATGTCATCCGTTCAATCGGTGAGTGGAAAGGTGCCGAACGCCATATGATAGTGAGATTTCTGGCCTTATGAATTGCATGATCGTAAAAGGTCGCCTGGTGAAGGACTGTCAGATTCCAAAGTGTGTTGGAAAACATGAGCTGATGACATCAATAAGAAACTTCTCTTGTGATAGTTCCTTTCAACTGGGCAAAATCGGTAGCTGTTTTTCCTGGAGAGCTCTTGCCGTTTGAGAATTTCAAACACAGGTTTTGACCTGGCTCATCTAGCTGCATCGTAAGAGCAGTTCAGTGCCATTGGAAAGTGCGGCTCAAGATCTTCGAGGTCTTTAATGAGATAGGTAATGGACCAGAATTGGCTATGCTTCAAATGATGATATCTGCCCAAGTTATTCCATACATACTAGGAGGACGATACTGCTCGACCATCAATGCTCGACTGGTAATGCTCACTCTGTAGGCAGTGATGGGTCATTTTCTACTTATATTATATCACTAGCTTCACTTGAATGGTTGTTTTCTCGTCCCCGACGCTTCTGACGCTTAACTATGTGACAGACTCGATGTTGTCTTCTCTCCTAAGATTGCTGGTGGCAGCGGAAGTAGGGAAAACAAGTCAGCCACCGGCATGTGAGTTCTCAAATAAAGCCGTTGAATGTTGTGCCTTTACTACAAGCAACGTAGAATTTCCGACGAACCCATATAAACATGGTATACGTCATGGAATTGCGCTTGGACTACAGTCAATGAGCCTCAGCGTTACCTTTAGGAACTCACTCATTCATTATACAGATTATGTTATGTCCAACTCTGTTTGATTCCATTGTGTTTACATTTGCAATATATATGCATAGAAGGGCATTAAGTAACTGCGGACCAACGTCGTATTCGAGGGCCTGATCTCATGGCAGTATACAGGTTTATGAAAGCATGTTTTGGTCCTGGCACTGATTTGCAGAGGCTCCGTCACACGGACGAGCACGTGGCATCGCATAGGTTTCCTAATTCAGAGTAGCCCTGCAAGAGAGCGAGTAGGTCTTCGGACACCAGCCATCTTCTTCTGCGAGGGATCATGGAAGCAGAGACGTCAAGGCAGGGTCCCGAGACATGCATACCCTCTTTGGCGGCGCGTTCGTGCAGTTACCCCCTTACAACGGCACAACGGTACATCCTCCACCGCAAATGAGAGGGACCCCCGAGGTACACGACACATGTCACTTTTGGGCCGTTGTGCGGGCATGCGTTTTCCCGCCGTGGCACGAGCACCAATGTGCCTGATCATTACAGATGGCGCTACCAAAAGTTATGGGCGACCCAGCTATGGGCGACCACACAGTGGAGTCGCCCATGACTTTTGTGCGCGACCTCCGTATTTATGTTTTCTTCTTCTCTCATGGACCTTTCGGCCTTCTTTCTGCTTATTAGAATGGGGCACTGCCACCCTGTCACCAAACGTCACGTAGGCAGGGAACCGGTGTTCTGTAGATTAAAGAACGCCGACCCTCGCCGGCGATCTCCCGTCGTGTAACGCCGAAAGGACCCCGCGCCCCCTCGCTGCGCTGTCACGGCCGGCGAGGATTAGCCAGGGGTTCTCGATGCAACAGAAGGCCAAAACCTGCATGTATGTCTCACCTCTTGATGTACTGTGCTTGTGTCAAGAGTCATTGGGATATTGATGGAGCTACACGTTGTCTGTCTTGTGTGCCCCAGCGCGAACACCCTCTCTGCAAGGAACGATGATCTCTCTTTGCTGGACTGCATTCAAGTTGACCCGATCTGCCATGCAAGGGCTAGGCTAACGGCAGGATCAACCGAATACGAGCTTTTTTGGTTGGAGGTCCCTTATTCGCCTGTCCAGCAAATGTTATGACTTATGCTCGTGGCCGCGTATTCTTGCTATCAAGCGGTGAAGGCATTGCTATTCTCTTATTCTTGCTCAGACACAAAAGTGTGTGTTGTAGGAATCCAATTCTGAAACGTATGTATAGTCTAGGATTCGAGGCAGTAATCGATAGTTCCGATTTGTGGTTTCTTTTTCTCACTATAGCCCTCCATGCCGCTGTCAGGCCATTCTACCCGACGAAGTAGGATTGACATGATATTTCTCCTGGGCTTCGAAGAAGGCAAGATGTATAGTATACAAGGCGTTGGACTTGAACATTTTCCAGTTTTTTTTTGGTTTTTTTTGGCCTTATGTATTGTTGTAAACCCTAGATCTCATGCGCTTCTCATGATGTATGGGAGCACCGCTTCGGAATACCCGATAATGTATTGGAAGTACATTACCATAGTAGGGAGTAATACAGCATCTGAAACTCCGATCAACGGCGCAGAAGTAGTCAGTCGAACAACCATAGGACCGTTGAACAGCCATCAGGATAGAACACGTTCGCATGAAACATGATTGGCACACAAACGACTACCCCTTTTGGTTATATTCGCCACCTCTTTTCGTGAACCGTGGACTTTTGCCAGGCCTACATGGTACTTTCCACCTTGCATCTTCGGGGTCCAGGGAACAAGTCAACGGCGACGGTTGCAGATATGGCCACAGGTCTTGGCTGTACTTTTCAACCAGGCGTTTAGTAGACAGCAAAGTACCAAGACCCCGACACTCTCGCATGTATTCCACAACGACATCTGGTACCTTGAGTACTCGATCCACATGCGGCTCTTCTCCGATTATGAAGATAGCTAGATATGCAAGGAGAACAAAAATAGATTTATTGTTATGCTTCCTCATATTCTGGGAGGATTCATAAAGCTGTATAAGTCGATTTCTTCCTGATGACCAGGGACTTGTCACAAGACACGTGATAATATATACTCCTGAGGTATTCTGGGGGAGCCAACCCCTATAGCGTTTTGATTGCAAGATTCATACCCTCGAGATAGGAGCACACCCAATGTTCAGCCACCGATTGCATGAAGCATGAGGCACCATATGTCCGGTCGATATATTGGGCTATGGTGCTATAGCATGGTACTTTGGCACCATGGAAAAGTCTTGGAGATGATGACAGCCTGATTTATCGGAGTCATTTTGACCTGGTCTTCTCGGACGTCTCGCAACGAGGCATGATCACGGGTTCCAATATCTGATTGGGCCTGGACAAACTCTGGCCACCATGATTACATGCTCGATCATGCTGAGCTTAGCCTGCGTACTATGCAATGCTGGCTTTCTGGCTGCACAGTCTATCTCCAGGGTCCAACGATTCTCTCGTGTACCTTCTCTGCTGCTCTTCCAAGTACGGTGGAAAGCTCCGAGCTCCTGCTGCCTGTTGCAGAACTGTAACTATAATTCCAATATACCACCCTGTTATATCGTCGTGCATGCATGAGCCTCAAAGTACCTTGCGGATATTTCCCGAATAATCTAGAAAGACGGCCAATAAGGCTGAGAGGCATAAAGATGGCTGAAGGTTACAAACATGCATGCGAGCCCGGTATGTTGTGTCTTTCACTATAGGTTCATCCTCTGGGGACGTTGCACTATATAGTTTTTTATTTCCAGTAGTCGACATGCCTTTCAGGAAAACAATCATATTTTAAAAATAATTATGCTTATTATTAATTGGCACACACCCCCTCAAAAATGATTTACGATCATATAAATTAGCACCATCCAAGTCCATATTCGCCAAGTACCGTTGTGATCCCGCCCTGAAGTTACCAAACCCTTTCCACACGCCAAGCATGACCAACAGTGGTCATTTCAGATATAATGTTAAGCCAAGTAGTGAGGCAAATTCTCTAGCACTCGTAGCGCTGTTTCGCTTTCACGATGCCCGTGTATCTCTGCCTGGACCCTTATTTCTTAGTTCGGAAACTTAGGTCAGCTTTTGGACCGGGTTTCCAGCGCGCCGGGCTTTTATCGTCTGATATCTGACGCAATTTGTTTAATAATCATTTTCTAATTATTAACAAACGGCGGCGTATATTGAATGATCGAAACTGGCTGTATGATTGATGTTATCTTTTCAAGTGGCAATACGTATCAGACTCTGGGGTTCATGCGGCCACGACAAGCAGTACACTCTGCTTGGAGACTAGGATAAATATGTAGCGGTGCATATTCCATCGACAGCTCAACTCAATAAAAAAAGAGAAATAATACACGACCAGATACAACACACCCGTGGGAGGCCTTGCTCGTATGAAATCATTATGGGCATCTCGCTAAACAGCATCAAGACCCGTTTTCTCCCCCGCCTCGCTAGAGAACGCCGCCGGTATTACGCCAGGGGACCAGAGGTGAGTATATCCCTGTATATGGCCGAGGTCCCCTTCTTCAGGTTTCACACTATGTTCATCAGACAGATTGGTAAAAGGTGGAGGTACACAAGGACCCAATGACGTCTTTTTTTTTTTTTTGTTCCGTGACAGTCCGGTCATTTTCACCCAGTGGAATGACTTTTAGTGCTGATTTTTTGTTTACATGATCACCCACGCGCGGTCGAAGAGAGACAGGCTGAGACGGGGTCTCTTTCGAGCCGCAGATGGTGAGTATCATGTCCCATTCGGGCAATCGAGTCGCCGTTTGAGCTGTGTATGTGTGCCAGTCCGATATGTAATGTACGGTACCTCGTCTCTGGCAGACCTCTCTCTGCCCAAAACAGACAGCGGCAAGAGATCGAACTGCTAGACGCAACACGTATATTTCCCCCGACGACTGCATGCGTGAGAATCGTGGTCCGATGCACGGAAGGACCCTCCTGAGCAGCAACCGGTACCGCGGCGGGCAAGACGTATCGAGAAGAGAAGCGCCACCCCTGTCTGAACAAAAGGATAGCATGTAGGTGTAGAATCACGAGATCCCCGACCGACCGACCTCTCCGACTCGTGGGCAGTGCAAGCGCGCGGCCAGTCGGCCAGTCGGTGCAGGGCAAGAACGAGCGAAGACGCATAGTCTCTGTCTGTCCTATCCCATATGCAGGAACCAGGGCCGTTTGCAACTGAGAGGCAGCCAAGCCTTTCCCGGCACGAACCGAGAAGAAAGAATCAAAGTCAAAAACCGTTGCCGCTGTCGTGGCTTGCATGGGCAGTAATAAGTGGTAGCATGTACAGAAGAAGTATCATGGAAGATGCAAGATGTAACTGGAGGTACCTGACCTGCCCCGGTCTTTTCTCTCAAAGCGAAGAAAGGCTCGGCAATAGGGAACGGGAAGGTAAGAGATGCGTTCAGAGAGAGGTGACAATAGCCCGTATCTCCACGCGGCTCTGCATACCAAAAACCTAGCTTGTCTCTACTCCTTCTCACCGCAACTACGCGCCCGCGAAGGGGATGAGTGGCTGGGAGACAATAGATATCTCTCGTCTTCAATCATATCCCGCCATTCGTCTATGCAGGTATACTTAGCTGGCGCGCAGCTAACCCTCCGGGAGGAAAAAAAGAGAAAGAAGGCGGTCCTGTGGAAGAACGAAAGAGAGAAATAGTTCGGGCGGGCTTAAGCGAATTCCTAAGAATAGTCAGGGCTAGTCCTGTTGCGGTCAGCCGCGTGGGAGCAAAAGCTCGTATAGGATGGGGAATAGAGAGAATGAGACAGAAAAGCGCATGTCACGTTTCTGCGCTGTAGAGACAGCGAACGACACCCAACTGACCCGGTCCTTGCAACCCTGATCTAGCTAGCCACAGAACTTGTCCCTTTTCGTGATTGGTTCCTGCTATAGCCTGCCATCTGCATTTGCGCCGGAACATGATTGCCGGAATCGACACAGTCGCCCGACTATGAGACTGAGACTGAACCGGCACTTGGTGATGATCTACGTCATGGTCGTCTGTTTGAGACTTGTCACTATACTCGGCCGAGACTTAGCAACAGCACTTGCCATGATGGCAGGCAAGACACAGGTAAGAAAGAGGTGAGAAGCCAGCACGTGGAGCAAAGAATTAGAAAGACAGTCCTGTAGATGGATCCAAATCACCAAGCAATTAGTATTATTATTAGTTCCCAGAGTTGGCGGGCTTCGTCCGATTCTGTCCGCGTCTGCTGAACAAGAACTACTCTGCCATCCGACACCAACACCACTCGACCTTGCCTGAGAGAGAACATGACTGAGAACATGATTGATCATATGGGGACCTTCCACTCGATTTTCGCGAATTGCCGCTCAAGTAACTGCAGCGCTATCCTGCCACGCTCGGCGCCTATAACTCCTATCGTGTCCAAAGCCAGGACAGCCACCTGTCAAAAGTCCTGCTTCCGTTTATATATCCCATGGACGCTGATCGTCCCACCCGGCAAAACAGCTGAATAAAAAAGTAAACAAAAACATAAAACGCCGCCCAATGCATTTGATGGTCCTCGCTGACCACCTTTTTTGTTGTCCCCCCGGTCGAAAAAATTTAAACAGTCGCTATGCAGTTTGGAAGCTGGGTATCGTATAGTTGTAAAATCAAATGCTTTTTTGAGGGAGTGGATGAGATTCTATGCCGTGTATAGAAATCCTCGTAAATTCGTTAAGGAGCGTGCTGTTCTATGATGATGTCTTGGTAAAAAGGAGTGTCTATGATGCTGGTTCTGGGTCTTGACGCCGTAAAGGACTGACGCGGTCAGAGATTATATGCTGTATTTGCCGTTCTTGTATATTCGTAAGAGAGTGTAGCTCTATCATTGTGTCGATAGGAAAACGTGTCGTAGTATCGTGCGATCCTGTCAAAGGAGTGTGTTGTACAATTGCGTCTGTTTGAATGTTGTCGAACAATCATTAGAAAGGTTGGCGAAGGTGACCAGAATGCCGCCTGGTAAGCTCCTTCTTAATTTGAGGTTGAATGGGTATCGATGAGGCGGAAGAGGAGTGGCGGTGGTAGTGGTGAGGTTGGAAGGTGTGCGGCGACATGAACTGAGGTGATGTTGCAGCGGACAGCGACAAGGGGCTGGCAGCTCGAGGAATGGCGTGGTGGTGCACCTCGGGCTGGAGGAATGGCGAGTAGGCATGCTGGCCAGGTTGAGGTGACAAGACCACAGGTGTCGCCATCAGATCCTGGGACGCGGAATCGTCGAAAGAGTGGATCCTGAGTGGCACGGTCAGAATGTTGTCTTGGGCCGCCGTTGTGGTGATTCGTGATCTATATCCACACAGCCTGATTTGGATTTGGAGAGACGAACCCGATGCCAAAGTTGTTGCACCCAGTTGGGCCAAGAGGTGGATACCCTGTGAATCCGCCATCGAAGGAACCGTATTCCTCGGTGTCGCTGTAGACGATTGATCCCTCACCAAAGGTCGAGGATGCTGGGCTGTAGCCGCCATACGAAGGCGACGGGATGCTGAGGTACTGTCCGGCCGCATAAGGCGACGATATCGTCAAGGGGCTGATGGCATTGCTCGTTTCGTGCTGCTCGGGCACCAAAGTCGACAGGTCCTCGGTGCTCCAGCTGAAAGGAGGGTTCTCGCCGTAGGGCAGGTACGAGTTCGTCGAAGTCGGCGTGCCCTGAGAGACGTCGTCGGGAATGTAAAAGTTCGGAGTGTTGAACTGGGGAAACGATGGCGTCCGGACAGGCTCGTTCCATCCCATGCGGTTGCGGAACTCACGCACGGTGCCCATTGGGAAGTCCATGAGCTCGAGGGGTGTTTGCAAGTCGCCCTCATACATGCCAGATACCTTGATCGAGTGCAGTCGGCGGGCGATCTCCTCGACGGGTTGGATGGAGAGACTGCCAAAGTAGGCAGCACCAATCTCGGGGAACAGGCGCTCCATCAAGATTGCGGCCGTGTAGTAGTGGGCGATGACGATCAGGGCACTTGGAGAAGCGTTGTTCTGCTGAATGCAGATGACGGGAAGCCAAAAGAGCCAGGCCCTCAGAGGCTGAAGCCGGTCAAACTGCTCCGAGACGGACTGGATGGCGCTGACCTTCTTGGCACCCTTCAGGAACGAGGTCAACTGCTGTGCGAGCTTGACATCTTCCTTGTTGTGCTTCAGGTGAGTTTCGACCTTCTGGACCTGGGCGATCATGCGCTGGAAGGCCTCGAAATCCTCCTTGCGGGGCTGGTTGGGCTTGTGATCTGGGGTGGGAGAAGGAGGCGCCGTCGGGAAGGTGCTGCTCTCGTTGATGAAGTCGCCAAATTGAGACTCGTGCTTCCAGTGCTCCATGGCATCGATGACCTGTTCTGTTTGTTAGCCTCACTCCTTTTTGGGCCTTGGAAGGCGGATTTTACTGACCGATGAGGTTCCTTGCATGAGCTGAGTCCAGCTTCGCCTGTGCGTATCCCGAATTAGAAAATAGTCCCACGGATAGTCGCATGATGCTGCTTACCAATCTGTGGCCTGCCATGAGAGCACGAGCGAGGCAGCCAATACAGCGTCGGAGGTCTCCCGCGAGAATGAGTTGATGGCTTCCTGCAGACCCTTCAGGGCACTGCCACGGTGCACGTAGGCCATGTTTCCAACCATTGGGCAGTCGGTGAGGAAGGCAATGTGCATGGCGGAAAAGGCAAGAAGGGCCTCCATGACATAGCGGTGGGTGGCGCCGATCTTCATAATGCTGTCTCGGGAGTCAGCAGGAACGTTAGACAGACCAAAATAAGGAGACGTACGTAGGGATTTGGCGAGTCCACAGAGTGAAACCGCTGGCGTCGAGGTGGCCGCCGAGCTCGTGGCAGATGGCTGCGAGGTGGTAGAGCAGACGCAGTTCCTCGTCGGAGAAGTACTGCGGGTCAGGCGCAGGGTAGACGTTGAGGCTCGGGAAGGGGAAGATTGCGGTCATTCTCCAAGAGTTGATGGCTGCTTCGATGGATTCGTTCCAGAGCAAATCAGGCTTGTCCGGAGTAGCGGATCGGTCGTCGGCCACGGGAACATCTTGGTACGGACATCGGACCTTGTGCTTGGTGCAGTTGCGGCATTGAGGAAAGTTCTCGTCGCAGCGAATGTGACGACGTTTGCTAGACGCAGCCAGTTAGTATACGTGCAAGATTGTATAGTAGGGTGGGCGGATGTATATGATATCTCTACATACCAGTTCTCGCAGCCTTTGCGCGACTTGGTGTGGCTGCGTCGAGGAGGACCACCGCCGGGACCAGCCATTTTAGCAGCTGAAATAAAAATTAAAGTTGTTGTTGCGAGAGAATATGAAAACGCAGCACGAAAGCGAGGCCGTGCTGAGTATGGAAAAGCGAGCGAATGGGTGTTTGGTGTGGATAGGATCTACGCAGATCTCCTTCCTTTAGGCAATACACAAAAGTTGCAAGGTAACTTCGACTGGTCTGGCGACTACTGGAGTTTTGACATGAAATTGTCAACGGTAGTCGTTTTCTTGACAGAAAGCACAAGAAGCGATCGTGGAAGTTTCCTTGACGAGCAGAGAGGAGCGACTTCGGGTTGACAACTCTGGTTGTAGGTGGCGCCGTTGGGTGGGTCTGAGTCGATATTCCAAATGCAGAGTATAACCTTTTTCCTCGTCGACTTTTCAGAAAGCGACCGAATATCTCTTGAGCTCTGTTTTTTTTTCCCACCAAAAGGTCACACGCTAAGGAGGGCCGGACGAAGCTGATCGAGTTGCGATGGGTAATCGGTTCTTCTTTCTTTTCCTTCTTCAAGCTGCAGAGGTTGACCTGGCTTATTTTCTGGTTTGCTTTTTTTCGTGGCGAGAGATGTGGTTGTTGTTGTTGGGCAGCTGCTGATATACACCGTAGGTAGTGTAGTTGGTTGACAAGGGCCCGGGAGGATGGGTTGATTGACTGATCTGCTTCCGGGGTGGGCTACTGAGATATGATTGACACTGATGAAGATGGGTGATTTTCGAAGGTGACGAAACACTTTCCAGTCCAAATACTCTCTCCAAACACAAAAAAAGGGAACAAGCGAATGACAGGAGTCAACGAGGACTTCCTAAGAGGAGGAGATTTGGGCTAAAAAGCGAGTGTGGGTTGAGATATCGAGTAGCTGACGCTGCGGGAGAGTTGATGATAGTTCAAAAAAGGTGGGATGAGTTTCGCTGGGGGGCCCGGCGGCCATAATAAATAAAACCAGCGCAGCATGGGCAAGCAAAGCGAGACGAGAGACAAGCCCATCCATCCGTCTGTGTGTGGTGCAGGTGGTGGGCGGTGCGGCAGGAAGGTTGGCCTTGGCTTGCTTTGGTTTGGCTTCAGCGAGCGACTTGACTTTCCTATTCCCTAGGGCGACATGGGGGGGTCTGGTGGTGCACTCAAGTGCTGGCTGGTGCTTTGGTGCATGTGGTGCGGTGCGGTGGGAGGAGAGAGGAGAGGAAAGAGAGAGGTACACGGCCAATGTAGCTACAGCGGTATGTACTCCAGAGGGCGGAGGAGTACCTGGTGGAGAACCAGGCCGTTAGTTGCATAATCGTTACCTTAGCCATGGTGACGGGGGTTGCTTCTGGGGCCACCAGGGTCAACGGTTGCAGAGGGCCTTGCTAAGGCATGTAGCATGCTAAGTACCTTGCCTACCTAACAATCTTTTTTTTTTTCCTTGTCTCCCCTTCCTTATTACCTACTGACTGGTATTTTGCAGGCCCCGTCAGTCCGTACCGGCGCTCCGACAGACAGCCCCAGCCAGCGGGGAGGAGATGGGAGACTACAGTGGATATGGGTCCCCTCGGGGGCAGTATACCGGGGGTGGGAGGCATTGCGATGAGATGAAATCCTTGGGGCATCAGTTTTGGGGCCCGAAAAGGTTACCTACGGTACCAGGCCACTTGATTGATCACCGTTGAGTGGTGGACTGGGGTCTGTATGGCAGAAAGGGAAAAAAAAAAAAAAAAAAAAA